>VZTE01003529.1:101134-139529 GCA_013397775.1 Eulacestoma nigropectus
AAAAAAAAAATTAAAAAAAGAAAATTTCGCTTTACTACCATTTCAAATGACTTCAGATCCAGGAATCAAGCTGGCCCCTTTACAGGACATTCAGCAGCAGCAGTGAACACTGTAATTGGCACTGGTCTGAAACTTTTGTTCATGAAATATGAGACTGAACAGAACCAGTGATATATGTCCATAAATGATTTAGCCTTGCAGGGCTAACATTGAGAAGGCTTTTTCAAAAAACCAGTTATTTTTATAAGCTAAAGTGCCGCAACTTTAATCCCATACAGTGAGCAGAAATGCTTTTTGATATTGTCATTTTTCTGACTATGAGCCTATTTGAAATACATTCTAATTAATTGGTCAATTGGCCTCTTTTTCTCTCCCTCAAAAAAATCCCCTTTTTAGGAACGGAATAAAATAGTTTTCTCACTGTGTGAAAGATTACTTATAACCTGCAGCTGAACCAGAACAAATTTGAATGGTCCTACATAAGATGCCTTTCTGGGGAGCTTGTGCTCTTGTGCTGTCCTGTAGGCACAACCACAAACTAAACTCTGAAACTTGCTGCTGGCAAAATGACGTTGAACTTTGACAAAGGGAACAGGAACTGTCAATTTGTACTCTTTTAGAACTAGTCATGCATTATCCAGTAGGGCTGAGAAAGCTTCTTAATAGGCCGGGATCTCATTGTGGTATAAAAGAAGGTAAGAGGCCAACTGGGCAGTTTAGGCCCCATCATGGAAGCTCCTTGATATGGATAGATTCCTACATCCTCTGAAAGAAAATATCACAGGAGCTTGAATGTCATGCATCTCTGCTATATAAAGATGCCCCCAAACCATCCACATTCAGACACACTTCCATTTTTGTCAAGTTACTGCCCAGCAGCCAAGTCCCAGCTGGTTCCTTTTGGTTGGCACAAGCTTAGTCAAAGATAGTAGGCTCCAGAAAGTAAGGTTTGGAGATGGGACTCTGCAGTGCTCCAGGCAGGCATGGCTGCTTTTAAGGCCAAGTTCACCACTGCAATTCTTCCCACACAATTCTTCCCGGGCGTGCTGTGAGCAGGCGTGCCCTGAAATGCTTCCCTGGGAGCTCAGACTGCATTGGTGTGCTGGAGACAGGCAGCAGCACCCACGTTGGTCACTGTCCCAGACGCTAAGAAGTTAATTCATGCTGTAAGAAAGGTGCCTTAAAGGATTTCACGCTGCATTTGGCATCCTCTGGGCTGAGATTCTGAAATTGTTTAGTTCTGAGGCAGGGAAGTAAACAATGTATTTAAGGAAACCCCCCTCGTTTCACTGAATATTCTGCCTAATTGTGCATGCAATATACACCACCCTCAGCAAAGCCTGGAGTAGTTTCTCATTCACTGGCTTTAAAATCCTGGCCAGGACCAGGAAGGGGAAATCCTTCCAGGTTTTGCACATTGGGAGAGCACCAGCTTGTCAGTGCTGCAGGCCTTCTCTGGTCTCACGGGATGGAGAGGCACAACAGGAACACCAGAGACCCCCATCTTGCCACCTTCTCAGAAATCATCTTCTCCACTTCACAGCATGCCAGGGACAGCCAGAACATCAGAAAAATGAGGATTTTAGTTCTAACTCGATAAGGCTTTTCTTCTTCCTCCTCTGAAAATCCATTCCCTAGGCTTATCACCATTATTTCTACCTCTTCAAGGCAAACAGAAATTGTAACAGCTTAAGGCATACATACGCCTGTACCGAGGAAAGCCTCAAAGAAATAGATACAAAGCAGATCTGAGTGTTCTCAGTCTCTTTTTTTCCTGCTTCTACATTTGCTTGGGAGAGGAGTTTCTTAAAGCCTCCCCCCCACCCGTGTTCTTATAATTTTGCTTATTTTATACATAAGTACATAAGGCTGGGAGGAAAATTCCAGGCCAGCAAGTTGATACCTCCTTGAGAAGGTTTTTGCTTATAGGTGTTCTATAGTCTGAGGCTTCTGGACTTTCTTTTCTATATGCAGAGCATCGACTTTTCACTATTTCCACTTAAAACAGGTCACAATCCCTTTATTTCATCTTTTCTGCAAAGGAAATATCTTTCAACTAAAACCTCTTGCCTCAAACAGGTTTTCTGCAAAGTGGCATTTAACCTGCCTCACACTTCCTCTTCAAACTTCATTTGTATAGGATGAGCAGGACAAATTTTTTTAACCTCTTCTCATAAGAAATGCAGATGGATGGGAAGAAGCAGGCAATCCAACCATTTCTCTGCCCCCTTCCAGCTTGAATGATCTTTCCTGAATGTGGCAGCCAAGATAAGGCAGAGAATCCTGGGGGAAGGCTCAAGCAGCACCTCACATATTAAGAACAGGGTTTCCCTCCTCTGTAGAAAGGCCTGAGCTGTCACAACAGGTAGAAATATATCATATATCATGGTTTTGGACCCATGTCGCTGTTGTACCGGGGACGGAGAGAAACAACACAGGCTCGAGTTCAGGAAAAGCGGAAAAGTGGAATTATTTATTAATATACAGAGTGGTTTATATCCCCTAGCTCGCTTGAATGGCATAAGGTTATTGGTTCTTTGACCATCCACCTCTCAGAATGATTGGCTAAATTATACAACACCCATTGTAAAACAAATTCAAACAATTCTTCAGTTAGTAATAACAATACTGCAAAACATCTTGCACCTGCAAGATAAAGAAGTTAGTTTACAAAAACCTCTAACTGTTTTTTGGTGTGAAAGTCCTCGCTTTCTCACGGACGCTGGCAGGATACTGGAAAATCTCTCTGCGACCAAGCTTTCAGCATCCACAGACCCACAGTGTCATCAGCCAGCTCAGGTGGTTACAGATCATCCCACCAGGGACACTTCTTTACAGAGGTTTCCCAAAACAGCTCATAGGAGCCACATGGGTACCTCCCAGAGGTGTACAGGCAGCAGAGAGCACCCGGCAAGTCCCTGTATCCCACTTTTACACTTGTATTCACCATGGCATTAAATCATAAATCTCAAGTCAATATAAAGAGTTAACTGCTGCTCTAGGATGTTCGATCTTGCTGCAGATTAAACTCTTTCTTTGGTTTCTCAAGTCTCTTATTTCCTCTGAAGCAAGAGCTGCGATGCCAATTCCTTCTGCAGAATATGCACCCGCACAAAAGAACTATGTCTTGGCACAGATAGTCCTCAGGGAACCAGGAAAATGTTAGTACCTTCAGAGCAATTTTGTTTTCCTAGGCTTTCTGCACACCTCAGAAATAAAACAGAATCACAGAAGTTCTTCCTGCTGTTTGCAGTGTGCAAACACCACGAGTCACCGCGTTTCCCAGGGGCACCACCTTTGGTGTGACAGAGGCTTCTGCTTACCCAGCCTCCAGTCCTCAATAAACAGGCAACTAACCCAGCAAACAGCTCCAGCTGCAAGGCACACTGCCTCTAGGGAGGGCTGGGCAAGCCCTGCCTTTCCAGGATAAGGAATGGGCCAAAGAAAGGGCTCGCCTCCTCACAAAGGTCCTAGGAGACTTCAGCTTCCATTAGACTGCTGGGCAAATCTCTAGCAATAGCTCTAAGTTCAAGTCCAGACCTTCAAAGACAGGGCTGAGAAGGAACAGGCGCACAAATGTTCCTGCTATCCATTGAATCTTCTCCAAAAGAGAGGAATGGAAGTCCCACCATCCTTCTGTCAACCCAGAGCTTTTTGCCCTCTCCTCTCCTAAGCCCTTGTCTGCCTTAGGTGTGGTGGCTTGAGTCTATTTGAAGTACCACAGGTCATTAACTCTGTCCTGCCCAGCCATGCTTTGCAACCCACATACCTCAAATGCCTTCTCCTTCTGGCTGTGTTCTTGGTCTCCTGAGGGCATTAACAAGCTTAGGTAAAGCAGCCTGTGTTCACAGCTTCATTAAAAAACTCGAAGTACAAACTAGACCATTGAAATTACTACCATGGTCAGCCTCAGAGGCCTCAAGATACCTGTGTGGTTTGGGTGAGTGGAAAATGAGCAGAGGAGCGAAATAACAGAACAAGAACGGATTGCTGAACCAATACTGAGTCTGGCATAGCTCCTACTGCTGGCATTTTAGTCCCGGTGAGAACATGACTTAATGGAGTTATTAATGAACTTTTCTGCCTTGTAATGTGTTGTGTTTTAGGGGACTGCTGGCTCCTAGCTGCCGTTGCATCTCTCACTTTGAATCCAGATATTCTGTTCCGTGTTGTTCCCAAAGCTCAGAGTTTCCAGAAGGACTATGCTGGAATCTTTCATTTCCAGGTATCTGTATGATCAGGGGATTGAGAATAAAAGAGGAAAATGCTAGTGTTTAACTAGTAGCAGCTTTTTTGTTGTTGTTTGGAACAAGTGAAATAATGAACAGTTACAGTGTGTGTATGAAATTGAGGGGGGAGAGAGAAAGAAGATTAGAACAGAGTTAAATAATGTTAAATGAAACTTGCTCACTGCTGAGTTTCTGCTGTCTTACAGCTGATGGGGCTCTGGGGAGTTATACAGACTTTGTAAACTGAGCTGAACCATCAGGTTGTGTGAGCCCAAACCAAGCTCTGTTGCTGCCAGCTGTTGAGAGTAAACTCAGGCTTGTGTGATTCCTTCTCCTTCCTCCCCTTCCCTCCCTGCTTTGCCTTTATTTCCTTGCCTGTGGACCCAGACTGTTGAGATTTAGCCAACCTGCTTTGTCTGGAGGTTAGGCTCAGGTGGGAGCAGTGTGGATTCACCCTGCAAAGCTAAAGGAGCTGTTCTGGTGAGGACAGAAGTTTTCGAACACATACCTATTCCTCCCACCAGCTCACCTGGAATTGTTATGGTGTGAATTAACATCTCTCCTTTCAGGAATGCAGCAAATCCTGGAGTAAACACTTCTAGCTTTGAGGCCAAAATTTAGCACTAGCAGTGTTTCACACATTTCCTAGCATTTTCAGAAGGGATTAGCACTGTTGAGTGTTTCCCCTTTAGATGACCTCTCCTTACAACATTTTTACAGGGACATTGTTTTTTTTTTTCATTAAGGTTTGAGCCTTGAGATAGTTCAGAGTATCCTATTTCCATGCTGGCTTTCTGGGCTGTCCACTGTGTAAACTCAGTTTACATGTTCAGTGGTTTTGATGTTACATGCAGCAAGATGCTGTTAATATTTCCTATCAGCAAAATTTAATATAGCATTAAGAAGCCTGCTGAACACTCCCCAGAGCTGGGAGGAGTTTGTCTCTATTACAAAGGAGAGGAATCCAGCAGGGAAGTAAACCCTACAGTGGCTTATGCAGGGAGAGATGGTGACAGGTGAAGGGGTAGGAGGATGGTAGCGTAGAGCCATTATAGGCACACCAGCCCCCATCATCTTTTCCTTTCTTCTTTCCCTCAGTTCTGGCAGTACGGGGAGTGGGTGGACGTGGTGGTGGACGACAGGCTGCCCACCAAGAACGGGAAGCTGGTGTTTGTGCACTCGGAGGAAGGCAATGAGTTCTGGAGCGCGCTGCTGGAGAAGGCCTACGCCAAGTACGGGGCTGGGCGGGAGCTGTGCCCCTGGTGGTGGCCCAGACTGGGGGGTGTCAGTCACAACACACTTCATTCCAAGGCTGCTTCCCTCCCACCCAGCAGCTACAGTTCCCTCTAGGTCCATAAAGGGTGTTACCAACTGTGTTTCAAGGAGCTTTAATTCTGTTGCCCCAGGTCACATTGATGACCAACCAAATTAAGAGATGCTAAATGATGAACCCTTCTTTCTGTGGTATCTTGTGCTTGCAGGTGGAGATGGACCCTTGTATCGTTCTTAAAATCTCTCCCACAGGTTGAATGGCTCGTACGAAGCTCTAGCAGGAGGGTCCACTGTGGAGGGCTTTGAGGATTTTACTGGAGGCATCTCTGAGTGCTATGAGCTGCGGAGGGCTCCTTCAAACCTGTACCAAATCATCCAGAAGGCTCTGAGAGCTGGGTCCCTGCTTGGCTGCTCCATCGATGTAAGAGGCTGGCAAAGCTTTGCTCTCCTTGCTCCTCTTCTCAGGGCTCTGGTCCAAACTGTGACGAAAGCCCAGAACAACGTTAGATATAGGTAGGAAGGTCTGACAGAAAAGCAAACTGTGATTAATGTGAGACCTCTTTTGATTTCAGTATCAGAAACTTTGGACAAGGTTCTAAATAACCAATTCTATCATGTGTCCCTATTTACATAACAGCATGTGATAATACTTAGAGCTATCAACTACCTACTGGTCTTCTGGAATTCCATTTTCATTCTCTGAGTATCTTTTCTCATACAAATTTTGTGTAATTTCAGCTCCAGACACTCAATTGCCAGAGACAAACTCACTGAGACACTTAGCTGTAGCCTGTAGTCTGATTCTGACTTTGGTTTTCAGTCCTAAAGATTACTGACACCTGTAATACACTCTCAAGTTACAGATGATGTTTGAACATGTTTTGGAAACTTCACACCTTTCACATCCTGTTTCATTATCTTGTTTGCCTTGTGGCATTTAGAATTACCAGAGTTCCAATTTTGATATACTGGATCTCGACTGAGACAGGCTAGAGCTAAGTTCATGTGAACATATCTTTGCAGGTGACTGGGTCTGTCACCTGAGCTGGGAATTGGATTTAGATTTAGATTTCATTGTACATTCTCGAATTTCTTCTGTGCTCAGACTGCATATTAAGGGGCATGAAACTGCAGCTTTTGCTCTGGATCTCACCTTAATTTAATATACTTTGCATCAAGAATATTGGTATTCATTGTGCACACCACTTTGGATATCTTCCCCCATATTAATTTGCTTATGAAAGCTGAGTTCATACACAATGTATAATCATAAATGTGCATACTTTTATTGCTCCAGATAACTGCTACAGCTGAAATAGAAGCAATCACAAGTCTGAAGCTGGTAAAAGGACATGCCTACTCCATCACTGGAGCAGAGGAGGTAAGCCACCTCTCTGGGGCCATCATGCAAACCAGCCTGGGGTTGCAACACTGCAGTGCCTTCAACTTTCTGATGTCTTTCAGTGACTGACCATGAATATGTTCCTAACTTACGCAACTTCTTACAGAAAAAGGAGGTACCTGTCGTACTCAGCCAGGTCAGAAGCTCTGTACTTCTCCACAGTGTGTGTGGAGCACACTGTGCAGTCTGCCCCTTGTGTGGTACCAACAGGCTGGGGTACAAAGTGTAAAGGTGGGCCAAGCTGTTACCAAAATTCAGGGTACAGAAAGGAGAAGTGGGAGAGGAGGCAGCCATTCCCCACGTGTTTATATCGTGCGAGGCGAGGCAAGTACTTTGCCAGTCAGAGCTGATGGGAAAGGAGTAAAAGCCTCTTTGATCATCTCTGCTGTGAGTCTCACCTTCAGAGCGAGCCCCAGGTATTCCTGCTCCTCTGAAACTGGGATCATTAAAGAGATGTCCATGCCAGATAACCTCCTTCCAACCTTGCTGTGTTGTGCAATGTGTCCTGCTTTTGAGGATGTAGTTATTCTGCTGGTTTGTAGCTGATGTTTTTCCTTGCAGGTTGCTGTCATGATATGAAATGGTGAACGCTGGAGCTAATGGCTCACTTGGTGGCACAGGATAATGTAAAATAAGGGTGGAAGGCATCTGGGTGTCTTCTAACTATTGCAAATTGTAATGGACTGCATCACTCAAGTACAAATAATGTTTTATCCTATCTGAAAAGCAACTGCCCTCTGATGATTGGAATAATGGGAGTGCTCAGGCTCTGTTTGTTGTGGATCTTTTAGGTATATTACCGAGGACGGCCAGAGAAACTAGTGAGGCTTAGGAATCCCTGGGGTGAAGTAGAATGGACTGGATCTTGGAGTGATAAGTAGGTTTTTATATGCCCCTGCTTCTCTCTCTTTGGTGTATTTTGAAATCTATTAAAAAGTAAATTGGAACAATGCAGTTAATCCAATCACAAAGCGCATTTAGGAGAGCTACTAAATCAGATGGAATAAAACACAATTAATTTATTACCAACGTTGGATATTGATCCACTCTGTCCAGCGGGCATTAATACCTGCCTCAGGCGGAGCTTCCTCATCAGAGACAACAGCCCTTGGTTTAACTCTGAGCAGCCCAATGCAAGCCGTACCCACGTCATTTAGCAATACAACTTTTCCCAAACTTATCCTACCAATGGTGCCAGGACCTAAGTAAAATATACAAACCGGTCCTGTTCCTGGGAGTTAAAGCGGGGATAAACCATTATACTTCTGCTTCAACTCTGAGGTTGCTCAGCTCTAAACCAGACCAGTACTTGGTACCTATCTGAGAATCTTGAAAAAGTGGGGATGCTGACTAAGCTAAGGACACAGGAGTCTGAAAATCTCTCGAAACTGTCTGGGCTTTAACTATCTTGGGAATCTCGGGAGCGTGGTAGTGACAACACCTCTTTTATTTTTATATTCAGAATGGCATAAATTTTACTGTCATTTGGGCCACAATGTATTTTTTCATGCAGCACTCTGAGATTTCAGTTTCCTGTCCTGACTGCCTGCAGCCTGGGTGCTGATGTATCATAATTAAGGAAAGAAAATAGAGATAACATTACAATTACTTTTACTTTTATCAGAGCTGCTGTGCTCAGCCCCAAGGTAAGGTGCCTCAGGCACACAGATGCCATATCCTGGTTTTGTCACACCTGTTTTGCCGTGGGACAACCTTGCTGAGGCAGGTGCAGCACTGCATTGTCACGTGGGAGCAGATCAGAGCAGAATCCCTCCTGAGCACATTAATGTCATAATGGCAAGGGAGCAATGCTGTTTTCTGCAGTAAATTTTCTGATTCCACCTTTTTGCTTTCCTGTTCTTTCATGACCCCCAACAATGGAGGTTATATCATTCACTTAGGGAGGATATCAGGCACCCCCATAGATCTTAAAATGGAGAAGCTCTGACTGACTTTCAGGCTGGGAATTTCCTAATCCAGCCGCTGTTTGTACCTTCTGGCACCTGGCAGGGGAGATGCAATTCAAGGCTTATTTGTTGCAAGTACGGTTGCAGTCTGATTCCAGCCCAGCACAGTCAGGTTGCAGGGTGTGCTGTCATTTGGAGGGGCACAAGGTCTGTTTGTTGGGGAAATATACACTCCTTTATCAGCCTGTGATAGATTCTAACTCAGATCTCATTGTAGAATAAAATGCAACAGCTGAACAGTGTGTTTTTGTGCTTTGTCTGCAGTGCTCCTGAGTGGAATTATGTTGATCCTAAACAAAAACAGGCTCTGGATAAGCAAGTAGATGATGGAGAGTTTTGGTGAGGATTGTTCATTTAGCTTACTCTTTTGGACATTTTATGTGCCTTAAGCAATTCTTTCAGTTGGATGGAGAAAAACTGCCCGCACCAAGAGGGTTAATAATGACATGCATGCATTGTTAATCTCTTATTTATCTCCCTTCCTATTCAAATATTACCTTTTATTAGAGCTTGCATAACTCGGCGCTTATCCAAAACATAGAGACCAGATGGTAATAAAATTAATGAGGTGGCAAGAATGAACCTCGGCTGCTCTACATTTTGAGGTTTGTTTTTTTGCCTAAATGCTACACACTAATGAAAAAGTTCATCAGTACCAGCTCGGGAAGGGTCTGTTTGCTCAGACCTAATAGAAATCCTGTCCTAACCCTGATCTGATTATATATGGATCAGTGCTGAACTGATGTCACTCTGTCCTAGCCTGGAAAGATAAACGGCCACTGTCCTCCAGTGCAATCAGCTGCATGGGCCATCAGGCACTGGGAAATGGAGCAGACCTCTGCTTGCAGCACGAGGCAATCAAGGTCTGTCACTCATGCAAACCTACCAGGAATGGTAAAAACAAACATCAATGATAGGACTGAAGCAAAACACCAAACTGAGACTGTTTTCCTACAGAGTGATGCTTTCACAAGGGCCAGCTCTTACTCCCTTTAAATGGAATCTCCTCACGCATATTGTTTCACCAGTTTCAGTGAATTTGCTTATGAAGAATGATCCATGAGGGATTGCCCACAGCTGGGGATGACAGAAAATGGTTTGACTGAGCCCATAATGTGTAACAGCCATTGACAAATACCATCTCCAGAAGATGCAGCTCATTCAGGCACTGGGCAATTTTGTTTCCCAAAAGCCTGTTCCAAGTTTCAGAATTCAATTAAATGCAGCTTTGGGCAGCTCTGTAGTACCAACGTTTGCTGCCCTGTTGGGAGAAGTGTCCAGCTGCAGCCACCTCATCTGTTGCAGGCTGATGGACTAACCTGGTCTTTTTGTGTGCCAGGATGGCATTTTCGGATTTCCAAAGGCAGTTCAGCCGCCTTGAGATCTGCAACTTGACCCCCGACACACTCTCGAGCAACGAGGTCAACAAATGGGACCTGACCCTGTTTAATGGACAGTGGAGACGGGGTTCGACTGCTGGGGGCTGCCAGAACTACCAAGGTGAGGACCCAGCCAAATGGGCCTTTGGTGAAATCCTGAACAAAACATTTAAGAACGAAGTGCTTGTGAACTGGAGGGGGCTTTGGTGGGAAGGAAGAGCTTGGAGGTGCAACAATTTCTGTGGGGTTTAGACAGTAAGCAAGAGCTTGGGAGTTTAAATGAAGATCTAATTCACACTTATTTCCTCATGGGGGATTACCAGCCCACCAAGCAGTTAATTCGTGACAATATTACTTTTTTTTTCTCTGTCTGCTTTTTGCTGCGTACATGCCTTTTGCCAATGGCTGGAGTAATCCTCTGAAGGGCTGGGTAGGCCAGGAAAGTGTCACAGTTCAGTGGCACTGTTACTTCCAATTCATTTTCAGGTTAGACCTCTGGAGAGGCTGTCTGGCATTTGGCCCTCTTGCAACAATAACAGCCTCAGCCAAGGACATTGCCTGGAGAAAAATGACTGGCTGGAATTAACAATATCAGCTCCTCCCTGCTGGTCATTAGTCCCCATGAAATACCCTGATGCTTTGATTTCCCATGGCTCCAACTGATACTCAGCATAGCTTTGAAAACATAAACCCATATAACTCAATGGAAAGAACTGGAAAAACTCCAGGCAAGAGTCCTTCCACAGAGATACTCTCTGTAGGTCCAGTGACAGTCATCTTGGCTACAATGACAACAAAGTCTCCCCATTTTTTGTCTCCCTTTGGGAATTTTTAGCAACATACTGGACCAATCCCCAGTTTAAAATCCGGTTGGATGAACCAGACGATGACCACGAAGGGAGTTTGAACGAGCCATGCTGTACTATTCTGGTGGGCTTGATGCAGAAGAACCGCAGGAGACAGAAGAGAATGGGAGAAGGTCTGCTTAGTATTGGTTATTCACTCTATCAGGTAAAGTTTGTTCCTGATTTAAAAGGCTTTATTCCTTGTCCTGTTAAGCTGGAAAAAAATTAGCCGTGTGCTACATCTTGACATTCAGCACTACACTTCAATAAGAACTGGATTTTGCAAAATGATTCAATTACTTCTCTAATTTCTTCCTGACCCCCATTATATGGGAAGACTCAGATAAATTGAGGCTCAGTTTTTGTCCCACTTCAACAGTGTAAATTGGCAGTGTAAATTATCAAGCCAGTAATTTAGCAACAGTCTCATTGAGAATCTTCTCTTACAAAATCTGAGTGGGGGCAGGCTCGGGGTGCCTGGCAATTCCAGATAAGTGTTTCTGATTACAGCCTATCATTAGTCCTCAGCAGTCACTTTCTTTTTTATTATTATTTGTCCCTTGCATTTCAAACTTTTTTTTATCCATTGTCCGCTACTGTTCTGGTTCAGTAAATTTGGGGCTTTGCTTTCCCTGATTTTCCCAGTGTTGCTAAAAATATAATGTAGGGGAAAAAACCTGCAGTGTGACCTCTAATTTCTGTGGTGTGAGGGGAGAGAAGCAAACGTAAAAATTTCCAACCAGTATCATCATTACCAGTATCATACATGGAGAAAAGCAATTAAATTTTGTAGAGACTCCACTGGATGAAGATCATCAGCCAGCACAGGTGGGAGCAGATGGGAATGGCTGACTTTTGCTAATAGATCTTGTGTGGGATAGCTTGAAGTTAGGGAAGGTTTTCCCTAGTGCCCAAGTGCCTGCATGCACACGTGGCTCTCACTGAGCACGTTTCTGAGCTGCCTGCTCTGTGGTGCCAGGCACCCTCACCTATCAGCATCCCGAATTTGTGCATTATGGATATCTGTCTGCTCCCATCACTGAGTACAACAGTGGAGAAGCTTTTGTGCTTTGCATATGTTCTGTCTCATCTGCGCCCTCTCTGGTCTTATCCACGGTAGGGCAGACTTGGTGACTCTTAAGTCACTTAAGTGACTCTTAAGATGTAAATTTTTTGGAAAAACCTGGCTGCTAAGTCCCCTCAGGTAGGCACCCAGCTATGACCCCAGCTCCTTGGATCACGCACTGTTGTGGGTTTACTTCATCACAGCTGATGCTGCAGCTGGGGGGCTCCAGTTAGGACAGCAGAGGCGATGACCTAAAGCAGATCTCTCTGCAGGAGAAGGTGAAAAGATGTGTGTTCAAGTCTGCCTACCTGCCCTGCAGAGCTTTTGTAGGTCATGTAGCTGCCTGCTGACAACAACTGTGTGTCCATCACCCAGCTCCTGGCCTTCCAGTATGCTGGTTATAAGGAGCAACACCTGAGGCCCCAAGGGGCCAGTCAGGCTCCAGAAACGTTGTATGGGTGGTATTTTTAAAAGCTCTTTTGCGACTTGGGAGGACACTCTCTTTGGCTCTCACTGGAATCCGTGCTCTCAAGACAACTCGTTGCTTTTGGAAAATTCGCCTTATATTTGGAGGTACAAGTTAACATAGCAATTCAGTTAATTCAGGAAGGGCCAAATCTTGAAACCTGCTACTTGTTATAGCTGCCTCACAACAATCTCATCATCCCCAGGCTGACTGCTAGTGACAGTAGCCATGTATATTCATCATATTCACTAGCAGTAGAGTAGTGGATTTTAGGTCTGCTGCAATAAATTCTCTGGTTTTGGTTAGCAAAGCGGGGCTAACTTGTTGACTTTCCTGACTGAGCAGTTAAAGACTTACTCAAATATTTCCAGCCAACAGTATCATTCACAACACCACGTCAGGGGAAAAGCAATTAAATGTGCTATAGGTTTCTCTGCACGAAGATTCAGTTTTTCCTTTGGAACATCTCTAGGACAAGATAGAACTTCATGGGTATCCGATATTATTATATGTGGTTGTAAATGAAAATTAAAAAAAAAAATGTCTGAAAGAGGCTTTATGTGAATTTTTTTTCTCTACTGGTAGCTGCAGGTATATAGCAGCCCTTTAACACTGTCTCTTGCCCTTCCTTTCAGATTCCTCAGGAGGTACGTAGTCTCTGCTGAAGACTTCCAGCCTCCACATGGGCACCTCCTCTTGCACTGGAGAGTTTAGCTGCCAGGAAGACTTCTTCCTTACTAATGATATCTCTTCTGGAGAGCTTTGCCCTTGAATCACAAGACCAATATCTCAAGTTCTGAACAACCGTTTTCAAGGGACTGGGCCACAAGGATTTATTACAGATGTCTGACTCCCAGTCTTGATCTCATTTATACTTGTTGAAATTTGGCTTCCAGGAAGTTTGTACAACCGAGGTCAGAATTTGTCTGTTTAGTTCAGGTGAAGGCAGAACAGGTTCTCTGCACTCTAAAACTGAGAAAATGTAGCTAATATTGTTTAGACGAAATGCCAAGCTCTGTGGATCCGTTCCTTTTGCAGTTCTGAGCTGGGGCTCCTGGTAATGAACAAGCCCTGCTCAACCTTCCCTAATCCCCCCAGATGTCAATACTGAGGCAAAGAGACTTTTCATTGCTGAAGAAAGAGACCCCAGGGGTGTCTGGCAGTAGGAATAGCCTATACTCATTACTGAGGTCCAGGAGCCCATGCTGCCAATTTTTCCTTGGCTTTTCAGCTCTTTTTTCTCTCTCAGTAAATGAATGTGTGGCCATGTAGCAATTAACTGTGTTCTTTTAGCAGCCTTGCAAATGCAAAGGGAAAATGAACTTTATATACTGGAGAAGTTTTGGGTCTGTCTTCTTAACCGTTGCAGTTCCACTTAGCTTAATACTGAGTTAGGGGGAGGATGGGGCTGTTGAATAAATACCAAATTAAATCTTGTCTCAGAACAAAAGAGGAAAAACCTGCATATTTTTCTACGGTTTACAACAGAAAAACTGAATGATTATACAATGTTTGGTAAGATCTTTGTGTGCTCTGGTCTTAGACAGACAGAAACCTTATCCCTAAGTAATTCTTCCCATCGTGCATCAGACACACAGCACTTTTTGTGTGTCACTGAATCACACTTGTTGAAAGACATCTTTGTGGAGCAAAAGTCATGAATAGGAGTTTTTTAGCAGGGATGTTGTTCTTACACCACTGTTCCTTTTATGTCAATGTTTTATTTTATGAACTGTGCAATGTTTAACTTCCTAAAGAGTATATTAGTATTAGGGAAAATTTAAGTACTGTTTCCCACAAAATCCAAATGAATGTTCCTAGTCTTAGAAATAGAAGTTGGGTAAATCACCTAATGTGGCTCCAAAAGTCTCACCCTTGTGGCTACTACTTTGTCCTATTCACTACTCTTTTCTGTCTGTTTAAAGAAACCAGAGACTACAATTCCTATGCAATTAGGAGTTTTATTCCATACCATAAATTGCTGAAAAATAGTCTGAAAATTAAATTTGTCCAAAAGCAGCCCATGAAAGCAAAAAGATGCTCAATGCATGGATAATTTACAGTGTAGTAATTTGATCAGATATGAGCACACATTATGACATTTTTATTTATTTTGTGGCACCAAGTGTAAAGAGGCATGTGAAAAGATAATCTTTATAGAAGAAGATTCTTGCCCCTTCTAATTATCTGCTTGTTTCCCATGACAGAACCCTGGTGGTTTTCTTTTGTGCCATCCCTCACGGATTTATTATTTTATGCAAAGAAAAGCTTGAGATGGCTTTGAAGCACTGAAATCGAAATCGGGTGGCTGGCCTACCAGGGAACTGCCAAAGGGCTTCTAACAAAAACCACATTCTCCACAGCTGGAAGACAGCACAGATGTGCATGCAGGCCGTGCTTTCTTTGCAAGGCACCAGCCAGCAGCCCGGACTGACCCCTACGTGAACCTGCGCGAGGTCTCCAGCCGCATGACGCTGCCCCGGGGACAGTATCTCATTGTGCCCTCCACCTTTGAGCCCTACCAGAACGGGGAGTTCTGCCTGCGAGTTTTTGCGGAGAAGCAGGCTAAATCGCAGTGAGTACCTTCCCTGAAAACCCCTCTTCTGCTGGGGAGGCATGCAAAGGAGAAGGTCAGGTGTTGCACCCACAACCTGTGCTTGATCTTTTGTCTTAACCAGCAAAATAGGCCCATTTCCACAACCCATTTTCTTCCACAGTCTGCCATAGTGGCCATACATCCATGGCAGGTGGCTCTTCAGAGTCATGGCTCTTCAGAGGTGTCCACTAAGCACTCAGCTGGGAACAAGATCCCTCAGCTCTGTGAAGGAGACGTTTCCACAACGAAAGAGTGCAGGATTTGAGAGCATGATGATGAGGAGATGTTTTTAAAAAGGGTTGTATCTGTAGCAGCCATTGGATGAAAAAACAGGAGTCTGGATGGAAGACAAGAACAACGAAGCTGGATTTCCCGTGGGAAATATCTTCAAAGAGCTGGGGCAGGCAGAGGTGGGATGGGGACCATGGGAAGCAGGAAACCTGGGGGCTTGTTCTGTGCATTTGTTAACACCTTATAATTAAACAACTCTTTTTTTTCCCTAATTATTTTAAAGGCAAGACTTTAAAGTAGACTTATAATTTCTGATTGTTTAATTTTTTTCTTTATTTTTCCTTAGGATGGTGGGTGATGAGGTGTCTGCAAAACCATATGAGGTTAGATGATCTAACTGGGCAGAGTTTTCCTTCATAATGTGGGAGTAAAAGAGGGGCAAGATTTTTATTTCTCCCCTGAGCTGGGATTACAGAATGTTTTTGTGCTGAGGATAAATATTTTTCGCTCATGGGGATTTTTAAAATATATTCATGTCTTAGTTTCACATTCATTTTCATGTACCTGGGCCATGTGGTACAGAAACTTCACCCTTGTAGACTGAGCTGGAACACATTCGATGGTCCTTACCTCCAGCATGGGTAGGAGAAGGTGGAGAGGGCACATTTCCACAGAAACAGATAGTCTTCCAAGGAAATGCTGAATTGCTCTGGCCAAGTGCTGCAACATTTTCACTGTGGCTATTTTCTAAAACTGTCCTGGTAACAGAAGAAAACTTTCTCATCAGCCTTAGGAAGTATTTGCTCCCAAACTAAGCCAGCCCCTGGCTGGTTGTGACTTAAGGAGTGCCTCTGTTTTGCCATTGCTGCAGAGCAAGTGCTCCTTTTCTGTTGCTGTAAATAAGCCCCTGTACAGCATCTTTACAATATCCACAGCCCACTATCTAGAACCACCTTGTTAACCACTCTCTTGGATCTCCCTTTCCTCTAGCCTCATGTCGATAACAAAGATATAGATGATGAGTTCAAGACTCTGTTCCAAAAGCTCTCCGGAGAGGTAAGTGGATTAAAGTGAACAAAAAAGACCAAGACCTCTCTGTTATGATTATACAAATATTTGACTTGCCGATTCCTTTTACTGTCTGTTCAAAAAAACCAAGTATTTCTCCCCTTTTATTAACTCACAGCTTCAGTTCAATTTATTTTACAATAGAGAAGATTTTCTACATTGTTCCTCTTATTGGTGCAAAATGTGATTTTTTTTCCCTTGGTAAGGCAAGGCAGGGAATAACTTTGAAAATAGGGGTGATAGGAGTGAGGACTGGGAAAATATTATCCCATGGTGAAATAAATTACCTGTGGAGTTATCGTATAATTCTGACAATTGCTTGGCTGGCCAATTCCTTCCTTTTTGTTTAGCCCCAGGAATCGGAAAACTGTTGGCTGGGCTTTTTCTCTACTTAATGTATTTGAAATACAGTATCTACAAAGCCCTGCTGCGTTAGCCTGTGGCTGTCATGTCAGATTTCCTCTTAATGAACAGGTAGCCACTGCTATTGGAGAGGGAAAACCTCTTTTTAGTTAGGAAGACCTTTCTGAGTTTTGAGAAAGCAATTTTAGAATTGTTTGGTTGTTGTTTGCATAAGCCTTGAAAATATCAGATGTTCTCCTGAACCTTTTTATTCAGTCAAACCTTTTAAAAAGTTGCCATTTACCGGGTCATGTCACCATAGCACCGGCTGAATGTCTAGGAAATATGGTTTTGAAGATCTCCCTGTGATATCTGAAGATAAATGTGAAGGGTTAGAAAAAATTAAGGGTTTACATGCCTTAGATTTGGAAGAGAAATAGTCTCTGGATGTCTGGCAGCAAATTAATAGAGCTTGTTTCAAATAATTTCTGTATTAACACCTAAAGTATGTTTTGTTTTCTGTCCAGGACTGTGAAGTGACTGCAGCTGAACTTCAAAGGATCCTAAACCGGGTTTTGGCAAAGAGTAAGTGACATTGTGTACTTCCCATTGGATGGAGCTGAGAATGGGATCTACGCTAACAAAACCCAGCTCTGTCAGCTAAGGCTGATGAAAAACTGAGTTTGTGTCTGGTCCCAGATGAGTTTCTCCTGGCTTGTTGAACCTCTGAATATGGGGTGGGGTGGAAATACTGCCTGGTGCTTCCCTTCCAAATGCTGCCAGCAGATGTTCTGCAGCGGCACAACATTCCCTGTACCTTTCTGGGAGAACCACCATAGGCAATGTTATTATGCTGGTCCATGACTTATGTGGACAGATAGAGGCTTATCACCACCAAAACCAATAACATCCCCTCTCACTGTGAAAAAAAAAAGCCATGTTAATTAACTGAAAGGAAAGAGTGGGAGAAATGGCAGAGCATTTACTTTGCTCCCAAGATTTTAAGGTGGTTGATATCGCCAACGTTGTCTGCAGAAAAATACTTGTCTTGAATTATTCCTGACTTGGACTTTTATATTTCCTTATTGTACAGGAAAGGATGTTAAAAGTGATGGATTCAACATTAACACTTGCAGGGAGATGATTGGCCTTTTAGATGTATCCTTTGAATACAATTTCATCACCTTTAAAATTTCTGGATCTCTTTTGCAAAACTTCCTGACAAGCTGGGCTAAGTTTACACTTCAATTTTCCAGGCACGTGGCTGGGGGCAAAAAATTCAGCCGAGCATCTCTATCAGCTCAGGGTGGCAGAAACCTGAACCATTTAATCATCAGCTGCTTCTCTCACCTGCTCTGCATCCCTCATTGCTTAAACATTTTCCTAAATATAGTGGGGAGAAGAAGCAGGGCCTTTCTGCCTGGCTGCACCTGTGCAGTTCCAAGTGCATACACAGCGTGCTTGGCAGGATGCAGCTTTTGAGCACATCCTCAGCTGCTGTCTCTGGGTCAGGTCCTGCTTACAGAGCACCGAGCTCACAGCGGCAGGGACGGGCTGAGCCTCTTCCCAGGGGGAAGGCTACAAGTACAGGCCATGCCTGCCTCTCTTCCGCATAGCTGGGAGGACACTTGGGAGCTTATAAGGTTTGAGTAACCAAGGGAAAAGGAGAGGTCAACATCTGTGCCCAGGTTTGAGTAGCCAAAGGAAAAGGAGATGTCAACACCTCTGCCCAGTGCTCCTTTGCACTGGGAGGGTGAAGAGCCATGCTGCCAGGATCTCGCTGGTGTTGGTGTCATGGCATGGCCATATCAAGGCCAGCAGGGATTCACTGTGGATCTTGTGGATAACTGGCTGTTAGAAGTGGTGCCGTTGCTCTACACTCCCCAGGCTCCCAAGCCTAATGGGGTAACTCAGTAAGTACAACTTCATGGCATCCAAACCCCTGTTACTGCATGATTTTCCATTGGAAGGGATGTTCAAGGCCCTGAAGGACATGGGAAAAGACTCCGTAGACTGCTACTGTACTGAGTCTCCACTTGCAGTTCCTGCTTCTGGTTTCTAACAATTGCCTGCTGCAAGGCCAGGCCCTTTTTCCCCTAAGGACTCTAATCTACTGTTAAGTGTACAAAATGTGAGTGGTTTTAATCATGCTTATATATTTAGCAATCCCATATATCATTCCTTGAGAGTGAAGATAGCCTAGAAATTCTGGGCATGCCTTTAGCCAAGCAAATGTAAAGCTGTCGGCATGTTTGTGGGAGATGGAGATGCATTACAAATGAGAACTAAACTGGCATTAAGATGACACTGTGACGGGTGATTCGTTTGTATCAGAACTGATTGCTCTCCAGTTTTGTTAGGGATAAAGGAATCCTGATTTTTGAACCATTCCTTAACATGGCCCAGACTGATGGGACCGGCACCCTGGGACTCGTAGAATTCAAGACACTTTGGATGAAGATTCAAAAGTATTTGGTAACATAACGTTTCTGACTTTATCCCCTTCCCTCCCCTCTCATCTCCCAAGTACAGATCCAGAAATGAGATAGAGTTAAACCCTCACAGGCAGATATACTTGGAAGCCTTCCTTCTCAGGGCTGGAATTTGTTCCAGGGCTCTGAAACACCTCTCACTCAACAGGGCAGAAGCAAATCCTCTTTCACCTTGGCCCCATCACTCTCCATAATTTGCACTACCTTATGGAAAGACAGATTAACTCTCTTTCATTATTGGCAAAGACAGCGCTCTCTGCTGCCTGCTCTACTAAAGCTCATATGAACATGTCCCGGCTGTTGCAATATGTTGCATTGCTGGCTGAGCATAAGCAAACACAAGAAACATATTTTTAGGACCTACAAAAAAACTGGCTTTGTATTTTTGAAATCTTGTAGAAGTGGTGAATTATTTTTCTGGCAGAGGATTTAATATCCCAAGAAGTTCACCCAGAATCAAGCAGTCTAAAGGAAGGGCAGATTTGGACCTTCTTGGTGTGACCACATCCCTTTCAGGCAAGCCTGCTGCCACCATACTTGATGTTGTTCAGCATAGAGCATCTGCCCTGGAGTTCCATGAAGAAATGTTGGGTTCATGAAGACCCAGCTTGTCAGAAAAGCAAGCCCTGAGACCCAAATCCAGTATTAACTGTAGGTCTGAGTGGCTTCTAATTCTGAATAATAAACCTGCTGGCAGCAGGAGGCATCTGTCATCTCGTCTGAAATATTAAGCACGATGGACTTGGTCTGTTGCAGTGTTTGCCAAATGATGGGATATTTTCCTCAATGGCCTGTCTGCCACCATGTAATAATAAGACAGGCAAGCTGCCAGCCCATGGGAATGTGTTTCCCACTCTGCCTGACATGCCTGTAGCTGCTTGAAATGTTTCCCTTGCTCATTAATGTTTCAAAGAGTAGGAGCTTGTGCTGGTAGGGGCAGTCCCTGTCCCATCCATCAGTGGGCACAGCAGTGCCAATGTGAACATGGCAGAGGTAGGAATGATTGTCCTGGCACTGATTAGCTACACGAGCAGGGAGGATGGCGGGACATGGGCTGCAGGGTGGGCTAGCAAGCCAAGGTTAAAGCCTAGAGGAGCCCTCTGAGTAGCTCATTCTGGCTTGTAGCCCCTGCTGAGACCTGTGTTACCACATCTTCATGGCTGCTGTGAGCCAGCTGTGCAAGCCCAGCCTGCCTCCCTGTGCCCATGGCATTGCTGCAGGGGCACATGCTGAAGTGCCCTGTCCCATTCCCTCCTTCCCCTCTGCCACAGGCAATCTACAAGAAAGTGGACACTGACTACTCTGGTACCATCAACTCCCATGAGATGCGAAATGCCCTCAGAGAGGCAGGTGAGTGTTCTGCTCGGGGACGCCATCGGATCACCAAACATTGGGAGAACAGCGGAGCATTTTAATGGCTTTTCCTCTCTCCTGTCACCTAGATCACAGCATTGCCAGTGCCATTCTCCCTTCCTGACAGTCACACACTGCTACATCCTTTTGCTGTTACATACATCAAACCCCATCCTCTGTTCTGCGTTTTGAACCACTGGTACTTTTGTCCACGCTGTGACCATTGCTTATCTATCTGATTATTACTTGCTCTATTTTTGGCCTCATTATTTTCTAATCTAATTGTCCTCTTTCAGAGCTATGCCCAAACCCTCTTTTTCCTTCATTTCCTCCCACCACCTTTCTTCTAGAGAAGGTGCAAGCCTGATCAAGGCATGCCCCAATGATGTCCTCTCTGATGTGTTCACTTTTGGAGCAGAGCTTGCCAGCTAAGGGGCATCTGGAGGAGCACTGCTTTTTTGATTTGTCTGGTGCTCAGTGGATTTTATGTGAATGATCCAGAGACAGAAATAGCATGAATATGGGCCTGAATAGAGCCCAATGTGTTATGTGAGCAATTGGCTCTGCTGCAATCACTGCTATTCAGCTGCAGTGCCAAGACTCGCTAATCAGGGGTTTATCTGGGGAACATAGGACTGGTTATGCCATGAAACAATGTGAAATATGCAGTCTGACAAAATGCTGTGGGAGAACTCTATGCCTCTCTTTACCCAGCACAATGGGCTTTGGAAAGGACCCACAGAGGTGGGTGTGGGAGTCCAACAGACCTTCTGGGAGGAATAGTCCTGTCCTTCAACCTGCAGCTGCAGCAGTCCATGTATAAGTCACACCCAAGACAGCATATTAACCTGCTGTGTCAGTGACTCCCATGCTCTCCTGGCCCTCAGGTTTCAGGCTCAATGATGAGGTGCAGCACAGCATCGTCGCCCGCTACGCCTGCAGCACCAAGCTGACCATCGACTTCGATGGCTTTGTGGCCTGCATGATCCGCCTGGAGACCCTGTTCAGTGAGTGCCCAAGGGCAGTTCCTGGAAGCTTTGGGGTTGCCTTAGGTATCTGGTGTCTTTTAGCTGTGAACGTAGCAAATTGCATGGAAAGGTCAGGGTGCCGGCAAAATTGGGTCTGTTGGAGAAAGCAGCAGAGAAACAGCAAAAGCCTTTCTGTCTGAATGACCATGGGGAGCAGGGGACATGTTTCCATAACACACCATTCTCTTGTGCTTTACAATCATCAGCAACTTATGGTCAGTGCTCTGGCCTCCACATTGTCCCAGCTCCGACAAATAGTACCATTTATCACTTGCAGCCCTTACTCAGACCTGATTTACAGGTTTGTCCCTGGATCATGCCGATGCCACCACATCAGATTTCATAGTTGTCCTGCTGCCAACTCCCATTTTGCTGCTGTAGATCTATTCCACCCCATGAAGCAGCTTAGAAATTATTTGTAAGAAGAAAGAAGAACAGCTGTAATATTATCTTACAGAACCAGTCTAAATTTCCAGTGGATCATGGCAAAAAGCCAGACCTTTACATTTTGTCAGACAGTGATAATCTACATGCCAAACTCTGTGGTTTATATCCAGTTTTTTTCCTCACTCTTCCACATTTCAGAAGTGTTCCATCTCCTGGACAAAGACAAGAATGGAGTCATCCAGATCTCTCTGCCTGAGGTAAGGCTGGTCAGATTGAAATACCACCTGATCCAACTGCTGCAATAGACCACACTAAAATACATTTATTTAAAATCACTATTATAAGTGATTTAATCACTGTTCTAAGAGAAACGTGGTAGTGATTCAAAGGGCAAGTTTGTTTATGTGAAAATGTTCTTCAGCCCACAAGGCCCGTCTGAATTAGTAGAATGAACTTTTACCTTTATTTGAGCAAAAAAGTAAAGATACCTTCAGAACTCCCAAGGCTGATTGAGAAGATGCTTACAGAGTGCATTTCACTCTCTCCTTTTAGAGGGCAGTGGTCAATTCATTGGAAAACACACAGCAGGGAGCTCTTCTTGTCTGGCAGAGAATGTACTGATCAGCCTGCCAGAATTAGAAGAAACCTTTTAAGATGCCAGGTCTTTTTTTTCCCCCACATTTTTTTTAGTGCAAATTTTTCCTGTTGAAGCTGTTGTAAAAGCAATCAGCTTGAGCCTTCCCTTTGCAGAATACAAATACATCTCAGGAAACAGCTGGGAGGAGCCCCAAGAGGTCCATCCAATTAGTCCTCTCAGCTGAAGACTGGCTCGAAGGGAGGAGGATGGCTAGGAAGCCCTGTGACCCTCAGTCCCAGTTGAATCTAGCTGAAAATTGTACATTGCGTACTCCTACCCTAGAGTTTTTCAAGGTTGAAAGTTGAAGCTTTCTCCAGCTTCCCCTGTAGAACTCATCTTCCTTTGGAAGAGACCCCGCTTGCAATGTTTGAGGCTGATCCTGGCAATAGATTTCCCTGAAGTTCCAGAGCAGATGGATCATACCCGTATAAGAGATTAAAATGCAACTCCAACCTCTCCCAGCTTGTTCTCCCAGAGGCATGGAAGAGTGCCCCAGTGGCATCCTTTAGACCCTCTGGATGCCCTGACTCCTTGTTCTGTTTCTCCCTCAGTGGCTGTGCTGCACACTGATTTGAACCACGGTCAATCAATTCAGCAGAGACCTCTGAGGGTCTTCTGAGCATGAAACCGCTTGTTTGGCATCTCCTTGTTTTGAAAAACAGAAAGAGAAACTTGTTTTTATTCCTGGCAAGTTACTTCAAGCCAATAAAAATGATCTCCTGTCAGTTATAAAATAAATGCATTCTTAAACAGACAAATAAACAAACCCAAGACCGACCTCCTTTACTTTTCCTGCCCAAAGAGTACTGCTCTGTGTCATGCTGAAATCTCATCAATTCTGACTTCGCACAGACGGACACAGGTGGCTTTGGTTTGACTTCTGACTGTGCAGCAAAGTTCAGCAGTGTTCAAAATCCTGGAAGGGATCTCCATTGCTGCAACATCCAGCATATGTTTTACTCCATGCCCGAGAGTGTGGGCAAAATTTATATTGCTGCCCTGCAACCTCCCTTCCCAGACAATTGTCCGCTTTGGCTGTGCCAAGTGTGTGCAGAAGCTGGGGTGAGGAGCTCGGAGGTAGATGCTGAGCTGCTGGGAGCACAGAGGATTTGGGCATAGACACAGCCCTGAGGATGAACTGGGAATCAGAAAAATATGAAGGCACTCCTCCACCAGACTCAGCTCAGCCTTCCAGAAGGAGAGAAGATGGAAGGCCATATGCAATTTTCTGCAGTTATTTCAGCTGAGATCTTCTCCTATGAGCGCTTGTCCAAAGCATTCTCCTATTTATGCACGCCCAAAGATGGGATTTGGAGCTTTAGTTTAGTGAGTGGCTGGGGCTCAAAAGCTCACAAAGGCAAGAAACAAAAACTGCACACGTAGGGGGTCTAGGAGCCCAGGTATGCAAGGGATGTGCTAATGTGGATCATGATTTAAAGAAGAAACTGAAGCTAACTGGCTTCAACTGTCTTAAACTTTGCACTGGCTCATAGTGCTATGCTTTTCTAAGACCTTGTAAAACATTTGTCCTCCTAAAAAAAGCTCCTCTCTACATTAAATTTCAGAGTATTTTAAAGAGTAATACCATAGCAATACAGGCAAGATAATCTAGCAGTCGGTATTAGCAACGAGAAAATATTTCTGGAACTTGCAGTAATGATCTGACAAGACCAAGCATGTCATGGTCAGTGACAAGTCTTTGACACTTCTCCCCAGGAGCAGGAGTGAAGGCACATCTGTGTCCCCAAGGCAGATGTGGGGCCAAGACTCTGTCCCCCCCCCCCTCCAGTGCTGTGTTTGAGAGAGGCTTTTCTCCACACCTGCTGGTTCCTAAGCTCTTTCTTTGAGCAGGAGGATAGCTGCTGTTTGGTTCCCATCTCTGAGCACAGAATGGCTCGTGACAAACCCCACACCTACACCTCAAATCTCCCAGCATTTCTTCTTGCTGCTGGCCACAGCTGTCTGACTAAAAGGGATGTATGACCTGTGTCAGGGCACGACTCTGCCTTTCTAACTGATGTCCTCTGCCAGTGAAAGAGAAATTAATATTTAGTTCAGGTTGCAGGATAAAAGCAGCCAGAGTAGGAACCACAGGTTTTTGCCCGCTGTCCCTCTGCACATATCGCTGGCCATGACTTGTGTGCAGCTGTTGTAGGTTGCCACCAGTTTCTCCTGGCAGGTATTTGCCTGCTGAGCCACAACAGACATCTGTGTACCTCCATTTGCCTAGAAGACAGAGCTACCTGGGGCAAGCTGAGCTCTCCAAAACCACCAGAAAATTCTGGTGAATGCTCTGCCTGTTCAGTAGGATGAGCGTGTCTTTCCCTGCCCTACATCTTGCATATGCAACACGTCTCCTTGCTAACCATGCAGCAGGGTGAGCTGGCTGCTTGCAGCTTCAGATTTGCTTTCTGCTCACACGCGCTATTCATGAGTTCGTTCCAATTATGGTCAGAGAGGCCTCTCTCCGTAGGACTGGGAAAACTCAAACATATGCAGAAATCCATTGCATGCTCCCACTTCTTCTCCTTTTACATCAAGCCAGATGCCCCCATCACAATAATTCTCGCAGTTATCTCAATGGCTCTCACCCTCCTGTACAGGATGGGCAGAGTGCTGCACTCCATCTTCCTTTATCTTTGGGAAGCAGGCAGCTCCAGAGGAGCCACCTCTTCTTTCATTTGTTCTTTGAGCACAGCACTTGGCTATCAGGTCTTGGAGAACAACTGCTCAAAAATAAGCCTTTTCATGGGATTGAATGTGCTTCTCCTTTTTACTTGACGCATCTGCAAAAAGATGATTTATGTCCACCTGATTTTCCTTCCCTATGCTGCAAGCCGAGCAAATGTCTGCACTCATCAGTTCTCCCAGTTAGTCCTGATGGGGCTAAAATAGCTTTTGACTAAAATGCCTGCAGCAGCTCCTGTGGAAGCAGTGGGGCATGGTGAGCTGAGCCAGGGCTTGGGTGTCTGGGCTCTCTGCACTCTTACAGTCTGCCTGTTGGCTGTGCTTCATTTTTGGAGCTGTGAAGCGCTGCAGCTCTCCTTAGATTTGAGTAGCTCAGTCATTATAAGGGAATTATAAGGCAGGGAATTATAAGGCAGGCAAGTCACAAAGGTTCATGAGTTTGTTCCCTGCCACAATGAAAACTGTGCTGTGTGGCATTCTCATCACTTTATAGATATGGCAGAGCTAAAGGGAATCCCACAGAAACTCTGCCACAGCTCTTCAGATCTTTCTTTTCTCTCTCCACTTGCCCATAGATGTGTTTTCCTCTGCACTGCAGGCTCGTGAACTGGAAACTTGACCTCTGTATGTTGCTCTGGTAAAATGAGATTCACATGAGACCACATTCAGAGTTCCAAATGCCTTGTGCACTAATTGCTTTGTGGTTGCCTATAGAGGAACTTCCTGTGGGTATAAATCCTACCCCATCAGCATCTGACTCCAGCTTTGCACCAGAGTAAGAATCTGCATCATGGATGAGACAATCACAGGTATTTGGCATTCTGCCTATGAGCTAGGAGAATAAAAAGAATCAACCTCACATGTGCAATTATCTGTCACCTGTTCATCCTCCCAGAACATGAGATTTACAGGGAGATCTCTCCTTTCCATCAGTGCAGGCTAATGATCAGATCCATGGCTTATGACTAAGCACAGAAGGAGCAGTCCTTTACAAATTCCTTTTCAATCTTTATTTCAGACAATCCTGCTGAACTCGACTCAATGGTATGTTTTCATTCTTCCTTTCCATACAGTTCAGACAACCTGGCAGGCCTGGAAGCCTGAGATACTGTAGGCACATTCTTCCTTTCCATGTTATTCAGGATGCATCCAACATACCAGCCTGCTATTGTTGTTATCCCAGGCTAAGCTTATAGACTGGAGATTCAAATTCCATAAAAGCAGGTGAGATTCTGGGCGCAAAAGGTACCCAAATTCCAAAGCTTTTGAAGTTTCTCCACCACTAATGATGTCCCCAGTGATAGTTAATCTTAAAGTAGTGCCCTGCTCCTGCCTGACAAGCTTGTTGCCATGGTGTCTGTCTCTCTCTGTATAACTGGCACGCACAGCATAAAATCCTCTCTTTCTTTAATAGAGCAAATTACTTCACTTGTTACTGTTGGCCACTCATTAACTCCTTCCTCAGTCTTTGAAATCTTCAATGGAGCTCTCGCCTGAAGTGCAGTCCCCCACCAGCACAGCATCACCTGCCTGTGTGGGCAGGAGGTGCTTGGGCAGGGTTGTGTGCAAAGACAAAGAGCACGCAGGAGAAAATAATTGGTAGGAATGTATGTGGGAGATGGACTCAAGAAGTACCTGGACAAACACTGGAATAACAGCCAGGAAGAAGCTGAACGAAACAGCTTTTTGTCTATTTGGGAGCTGAACAATGTCAGGAACTGGAGAAAATGTGTTCTTCTGTGACCCTGCAACTTTCAGGGAAGAAGACACGTGCACTCCCTTCAAAATACATGGGGCTGACTTAGAAAAGAAACGCTCTTTTGCTATTTGGAAAACTCTATAAAACATTGGTAGTTTTGTCTATTCGCTCACCTCTAAATGTGTAAAAACTACATTGTCAGCTCAAGGAGTGATTAAGGTATTTCTTCTAACCCCTTCTTTTATTCATTAAGAAAAAAAACCAAAAAAACCAACCACCAAACTCAAAGGTAGCTTCCTTAAGTTCAAGCTAGCTGGTCTGCTCCTCGATGTGATCCCTCACCAAATTAGGTTTTCCTAGGCTAGTTTAAATGGTGTAGCTTGATCTCACTCTTACAGGGAAGATAACAGTGAGGGCCTTCTTCCAATGTCTTAAAGCATTTCAGGCTTCCCTAAATTCCCATATCCTTTCTGATAGTCTCTCTCTTATTCTCCTAAATACACAGACTGTCACATTTTTATCTCTGCTGCCTGCTTCCTTTCAGCCGATACAGTGAAATTTTTCAGTGTTCCTTTGTTATATGTAAAAAACCACTGAGGCTGGTTTTGAAGGGGAACTTTCATTATTGTCCTCAGTTGTTCCCTCCCTGCCGGTCAAGACACAAGCCATACCCACATAACAGGGTCTGTACTGTGCTCCAGACCTGCCACATCACCACCAGTTGCTGAGGTGGAGCAGCAGGAGTAGCTACAATCACTGGGAAACATCACCCAGGTGCTCCTTTGAGGCCACTTTGAAACAGCTCACAGAACACAGGTACACGGGGCACAGAGTCCCCAAGAAATCTTTTAGTCTGTCCACGTAGAAAGCACCACAAATCTTCCCAAAGGTGTGTCTTCACTGCATCATAGATACATGGGTACAGTAAACACATTTCAGTGTAAGTGGTGTTTTCTCTGTGTCTTTACTCAGCCCTGTGGCTCTCCGGGGACACCACTGAACCTCTCACCACAAATGTCACTGCCCTGGCAGTGGCATCACAGACTATGAAGAGGAAATAATCAACCAACCACCTTGCCCTTGAGGGCCTGTATTTAGACAGAGGAACTGGTTTATTACTAAACCAGTAGCTCTCACTGCCTTTAACACCTCTGATGGGAGTCAGGCTACTTGTTTGTCTGATGAAGCTTTCAAAGGAGAAGGAGAGTAGGCCAAGGCAGTGGGACATTGCTTCAATGGTAAAATCATCAGTGCTCTCTTTAGTAATGAAGGACATCCTTTTGTCACAGCTTAGCTACAGATAGCACAGGATTTGGCATTTCCAGAGATTTTTCATTTCTTTGTCTTTCTCTATGCACCTTAACTACTTGACTAGCCAGCACTCCTAGGCCAGTTCTTGGGCGTAGCTCTCTGGATACCTGGACTTCAATGTTCTTTAATGTCATCCATGTAGGCTTGATCAGGAAAGAAAGTATTTCTTTTTATTTAAAGAGCTTTATTTGGTAATTGATATGAGTAAGATATCTGGCACAGTCACTAAGCCAGCCAGCTTAAAACTCTGTGTGTTTGTAAAACTGTGTGTGTTTTCCCAAGCTGTAATCACACTCTTAGACCACTGTGCAAATTTACCCAGTACACATACCAGAGCAGGTATGATCTCTTGGGAGTTTGAAGGGGCTTTGTGTCCAGCGCAGTTTATTTCAAATTGTGTTTTGCTACGTTTTAAAAGATCATCATATTTGCTTATTAATTTGCATGGAGTCGGAGCTCTGGAAATGTGGTGCTCGTCAAACATGGGATTGATGAGTGGTGGTGATTGGTGTTGTGGCAGGCAGTGGCGCATCCCACAGGGTCTCTGTGTTGGGATGCAGCAGCATTCCCTGGGGGTATTCCAGTGTGCAGGTTGTGTCACATGAAGGATGCTCCCGTCTGCCTTGAGTGAAAGAATCTTTGCTGGGGAAGCTTTGCCCGGCAGATGGCAACTGTGAATACAGGAAACTAGGAAAATATTTTCAGTTTCAGAAAGAATCACCATAGAATTAATTAAACAGAAAAAAAAAAGGAGATTAAAGGAAAAATGAGAAAATTATAAAGTACCAACCTGACCTCCAATTTGTGAGGCACCTTTAGCAAAACCCCAAGAGAATGAGCTATCTGAAACAGCAGTAGTAAACTTAATAATACTGAAGTTGATTCCAGCAGAGAGTGCCAGCTTTCTACATGTTAATTTAATTTGAACTCATCTCAGTTTTGTGTTGGGATTTTTTTTGTGTGTGCTTTTATACATGCTGATAATGTTTGAATTTCAGACATGCTGGTCTGGTGCATGAAAGCTTGAATGAGAAATTATCTACCCAAATTTTAGTGCCCAAGCTGACTAGAGTACAAACAATGAACAAGCTTTATGGAGAGAGAAAATACAATCAATTTCAGAGCTTACACCTTGCACTCTATGGTGGTACCAGTAACACGAGTAAGAAGTAAAAAATAATGGTTTTTAAAATGATGTGGGTTATTATTATCGATTACCCTGGCACTGACAGATATAATTTTGCCTGTCCTCATAAGAATCCTTGAGCCATCTCGCTCAATAGGATGCAAATATTATTCTAATTTAAAGGATATTTCCCTTCAGTGCCTGATGTCCTATCACCACTCTGTGATATAATGGAGCTATGTAATGGTGATGTCCTGCTGTCGCTAGGGATGTACATTTCTTTTAACACAAGGTACATTTTGTGAACAACATATACATGAGCATGTCTTGAATAATCACGGTGTTTGTCAAGCCATGGTATTGCTTCTCTGGATTCCTACACACACAACAGATGAAATCTCCTCCGATACCAGGAGAATGATTTTTTTATTTTGTTTCAACTTTCTTTTCCTCTGAATGAACTCTTCTGGTTTGGGATTCCTGGGAGAAAAAGGTAAGTAAAATACTGTTGGCCAGGTCTCGTTAATTTCATTTAAAAGGAGCTGGTAACACAGTGATAGCTAGCTTGAGGATACTTGGTGTTTCCATCCCTAAGTATAAAATCATTTCATGGAGGGATGGAGACAGCTAAATCAGAGCTCAGCTAGAGGAGGAGTGATTCTGGCTAGACTAAAGAGGTTCACTGCATTGAGCAGAAAGTGCTCAGCATATTTTGATACTGGTTCTGATAGGCTGAAGTTTTCTGCTGTATGTAGTAAATTATGCTCCATGACATGGGAGTGGTCAATAGAGAAATCTGGGAATACAGCTCATTCAGACACTGTAAAACCAATTATACCACCAGCAGATCTCAAAAGTACCACAGAGCCAGACAAGTCTTGTGCTGCAACATGCCTTCAACCTGCACTCCCCACATCTACATCTAATTAATTTTCTTAATTGCATAACAGTGCACTTCCTAATTACACTGGGGAACCACTCTTGGTTCTTTATCTATTGCTCAGATTATTCTGGCTGTCGTTGTATCAGCACAGTCCCCAGCCTAATTTTGTGCTAGCCCGCACAGACTGCTCGGGGAATACTTGGCAGAGCCTTCAGCTGCTGCAGCTACATCTCCCAGGCCCAGATGGATACCCTCACTCACACGGAGTTCCTGGCTGAGCGGGGCCACTGGAGCCGTGGGACTATTGTGGAGACACTTACTGCGTGATGGAAGGGCATTGTTAAGATCTCCTGTAAACAAGAGCCAGAGGAAGCCACTGGCAGTGCACATCCACAGTTTTGTTGGTCCTACAATACCCAGGATCTAGGCTGTGTGTTCTTCAGTATCATCTAATCTGGGGAATAACTAAGTCTTTATCAGTAGATGGCACGCTCTGGAAACAAGGAGCACCATCTCCCCCAAATGATCTGACAGACAGGAGGAACCTGCACCTCCAGACACCCCCATTTATCCCAGCACTGTAACTGCAACACACAGTGGTGTAGGCAGGCACGCAATAAAACCATGCAGGAGTAATTACAACCTCCAGCAAAAAGCCAGGTAACCCAAAATCCCAGTGTGAGGAGCCTGGTTGTCAGGGAACATACATCCCAGTGCTGCCAAATACATCTGCCAGGTAGGGGTGCACTTTCCCTTGCACTCATACTGAAGTTAAATACCTGAAGAGTGTTCCACATCTTTCAATGGCATCAGGGTGCTTTAACACAGCATTGGTGCCTCTGGGTTTCCACCACTCCTGGCAAGTAGCTGGAGTCTGGATCCTTTTGGCGCTATCCCCGTATTTTGCTGAAACCGGCCAAAAATTTCATAGTAATGTTTGGTAGATTTTGTTTCTCTTTTCCTCCTTTGTTTTCAAATTTTGTAAAACCTAACTTCTTAGCCAGTGGGTTTGCCAGGAGCTCTCTCAAGAAAACATATGCTTTACTCCAGGAGAAGAAGATGGTCAATATAATATTGAAGTAATACACTTAAACCTGATCAAAGGAAATAGATTTTACAAATTCTAACTAAAACGCAGAGCTTGTTGTAACTGGATGTTGTTGGTCTGCAGTATTTGGCAAGATGAGAAGAGGGATCAGAAATTTGTATGGACAAAAGGGGAAGCAGTGGTTTTGTTTTAATCATTATTGCTAAACCATCTTTTGAAAAACTACAAAACTTCATGATTTCAGGCTTTGAGCTGACCACTAATATTAGAGATTGAGAGCAAACCTGCTGTGAAGTTTAAAATAACCCTCCATCTGTGTGGCTACTCTGAAACACTCAATCTTGGACACTTTGAGACAGGATGGTCCACTGGATTGACCAGAGATCCCTTCCAGGAGACCAGTGCTTGCTCCACGTTACCTCAAATAGACTTGTCCCCATCTGCTGTGCAGGCACCACCGGCGCTTTGAATTTCACCCCTCTGGCTTGCCAGGAGCCTCCTGTCAGCTTCTGCTTGGCTGAGCAGAGAGGAGCTGAGATGCCACAAAGCAGAAGGAACTTGTGCCCTCTCAGAAAGATTTCACTTTTCCTCCTCCTCCTTCCTTTGCTGCTTTTACTGCATCCTAAGTAATTGCCATGGAGTGATAAGTCATATGTTTATACTTTATTTATAGATTTATAAGGCAAGGAAACTGTAAAAGGTATTTGCAAAGCCCAGCTCTAGACAATTATTGAATTGGCTGAAGTATTTTTGATTAAAAACAATTACTCTAAAGCAGAAGACAACCTAGAGAAGCATAATTTTTTTTTTTTCTAAAAAAATAACTTACAATGTGTGGGCTTGAGGACACTAGGACATGTATTAAAATTATTTCATATAATCCTGGTCTCTGCCAATTAAGAGAAACCTCCCTGGGTCCCTAGGGCTCACTCAGGAAGCACAGCATGGGGAAAGCCCATGGCTCTTGATTTTCAGATCTGATGATTATGGTGACTATAGACCCCAGATCACCTGAAAGCATCCCTTCCTAACTCCTGTTTTCTCACAGCTCTAAAAAATTACTTGTGGGATGGAATAAAAAGCCACTGGCATTTAAAAAGCTATCCTGACAGGGATGAGCCCCCAGAGGAGAAGCATCTGGGTGCCCGAAGGGACAAATATATCTGTCTGCAAACATGTTTCTTAGTGATGATGATGTACAGCTGTAATGCTTCCTTTTCATCTAGCTCTTTTAACACACTCCCAGCAACACATGGCTTTGGCCCGAGATTTTCCCTGTCATCCATTCCAGCAACAAAGACCTGTGAAACAGATCTGCTTTCAAATTGGATAAGACGTGTACCAGGTGCCGCATCCATGAGCACTGCACAAACAGTGAAATCCAAAAATTGCCTTTCAGCACAGCCTGATTAAAACCAGTATAAAACAGCAGCAAGGTCTGCCTGAGCCTCCAGACCCATCTTATTGCTTTGGGATCTCTCTTGATATGTGACAGTCTGTTTTGCTGGAATTGCATCACCACGCATCTCGGTGTTGAGTTTTAGAAGAGAGTCCTCTTTCAAAAGGGAAAAGTTCTTCTGCATGCTGGCTGGCAGAGCCCTGTGTCTTCTGTCACCCACAATATCCATATAAAATTGTATGCTCAGTTCCTAAGTGAAAGAGTTCTTAACTTTCTCAGTGCCACCCGTCAGCCTGGGCAGATGTCCCAGACCATTGTGTTGAATACAGGTTGCACCAAACAAAATAGGCCCCGATAACTTTTTCCAGCCTGGACCCTGAGTGGCATCTTTGCTTTAAGTGAATTTGCAGTGTATAAATGTTTGGGAGCTCAGTACATGATTTCCCTGGTGATAAAAAAGGGAAATAAAATCTGGACCACACTTTTCAGGGTTTATAGGAGTAACAGGAATAAAAGGCAATAAAACATGAGTTATCACTGTAGTCACAAACTTGACTCTAATACAAGCAAAGGTCAGATCAGCTAATAAAACAGTTCATTCTTTCCAGTTCAGATTAGGAGAGTGCTCTAATCCTCAAAATAACCTTGTTGAATATACTCACATATGCCAGTGCCAGTGGCTAGCTCTAAAAATAATAAACATGATTCATTTTAGTTTTGGACATGAATTTTGGACTATGAGGATCATTAAACTCAATACAGAGGGAAGAGGCAAGGGGATGTCACCAGTTCCTACTCAGATGAAGGAGTTAGTATCACTTCTCTTCAAAAGCAATTTCAAGGCTGGAAGTGTTTAACTGCAGACATCCAGTGAGTACTTGTGCATGGCAGGACTAGTGAAATGGTAACGTGCCAGCTCCTTTTGGCAGGGCCTGGATATTTTTAAGCAGAGCTTTTCTGGAATTTTTCTTTCCAGCTCAGTTTCTCCCAAGCAGAGGAAATCTCCAGCTCCCCTCGGGCTCTGCCATCATGTGCTCTCGTCTGGCTGGGGCGTGGTGCTGCTGGAGAGATAAGGGCTGCCTGGGAGTTCAGAACAAGCTCTATCAGAGAAGAATCGAGGGGAAAGACCCTCACAGGATGTCCATCCTCTGTTAAAGGTCCTCTACGGAGAAACCTGGTTGAGAAACATGGCCAGAATGAGCCAAATATGTATAAATGGAGAGGTGTTGCAAGCATCTCCTCTCCCAGGGAGACTTGAGTGACACAATCTCATCTATCTTTGCTGTAATGGTCTCACTTTGGTTGTTGAAATTCTAGTTAACGCCTTTTTTTTTTTTTTTAATGTGTGGAGTTTATTATGCCCATTTCTATCCTGTATGTAGTACCTTCTTTATTTTAAGAAACATGGACAGATTGCAAAAGCTCCTAGGTATTGATTTTGTTGACACTAAACTTTAAATTTGAGCTGATTTCTGAGCAGGTATAAAGAATGTTGTGAATTTGTTTTAAAAAGAACTCCACTGAAGCACACTAAAATCGTTAGGCACCATTTAAAATGTAACACAAGCCTTATGATAACCAAATTTGGATTTTATAGAAATACATTTTCTCTCTTTAGGAAAAAAATTGTAATATTACAGAGGGCTCCATGATGTCTGAGAAGTCAATTAGAAAAAAAGCATTGCCCCTGGCTTTCCAGGTAGCTGTATCCTTTATTTCCAGCCAGGAAGGGATGCCCCTAACTTTATATTCAATACAGCCGTGCTGGCAGTGACTTCCACCAGTGCTGGAGCTGCCTTACATAGATGAGTGCAGAATCAAATCGTCAGCACAGGATGGATCCCAAGCATGAGCCCAATCCCAACTCACATCAACTGCTTTGATGCAAACCTCTACCCAGGCACAGGCTTTAGGTGAGCCCTGGCATGGAGGAGAGGAATCAAGGGCTGACTCTGTGTGTCCTCTCACAGAATATTTTTTTTCTTGTTTGTTACACATTTTGTGAATGAGACCTGAACACTGCATGATAAAGCTCAGTTGGGTAATTTTAATGAAATCTAGGAGGTTGGGAGAGAAAATTCAGGAGGTGTTTGAAGAAAGTGCTTCTATTTCACACTGTGTTGCAGCAGCTGAAATTAAATTCTGAGTAATATTGTTCAAAAGCAGTAGTAAGTGACTGTACTGACCTTTGTCAGTAGTTTTTTAACATATGCCAGAGGTCAAATAAGTAAAAGACCAAGGAGATATGGCCAGGGGGTATGACAGGGAGAAAAAAGGGAAGGGGTATTAATGTAATTTGTGTGGCATGTACATGCCTGCTATTTAACTACAGTGTCTGCCTGCTTCATACCCTCAGGCAGCCTGAAGCTAACTAATAACCCTGTCATCTGGAGAGAAAACACAACACGGATCATCACAGTTTCACAAATAAGTAATTTAAAATTAATTATATCACATCCTAATAAGACCGGCTCTGATTGTCTCCTGTCTTATCTTGGATTACTTTATCAGGACTGAATATATTAATTTTGCAGATAAACCTGTGAGTGCTTGAGCAGCCGCTGATGCTGTCTCTCTGTGTCACTACCTGCACCTCCCTGACCTCCTGAAGTCCTGATGAACAAGGCTCACTGTGCAGGGAAAAAACAGGGAATTTTTCCCTTTTCATGTAGCACTGCCTGATGCCATCCCATAACTGCATATGCCTCCCACTGGGGTTGTTACAGTCACCTCAGATATTCCAGATTATTGCCAGGTTCAACCCAAACGCAAACCCGGAGTTTGTGACTCAGGTCTCCTATGTGCGACTATGCTCCAAAGCAGCTCCCTCAACCATTTTGATAAGTCCAGAGTCTGTTGGATGATAAAGCAGCCCCTTTATTTTGATATTCCAATGATATGAGTGGCACTGACAAGTCAGAGAGAGGGGGGTTGCAATAATGGTGAAGTACCAGAGTGGGCAGAGGGAGATCTTGGGGAGCTCTCAGCCTGCCTCTGTAACAGCTACTTGAGAAATGATCCTTCGAAATGCTCTTTTTTGTCAGAAAGTGTCTCTGTGTTGAAACAAATCAGGTTTACTGCATTTTCAGTCTCAGAGGAGAGCTGAAGCAGAATGGGAATATCAATGAATTGATGCAATTTCTTTCTCCTCAAAATTTTAATTTACAGGAAAGGTGTTTGAAATCAAAACATTGACATGATTTTAATATAATCTTCAAGCAAAAACCCATTGTGGTTTTGTCTTTTAAACAATAAAGGAGAAGCAAGGATATTCAAAGTAATGGTAACTCCCTTAGGCCAGCAAATTATTCCCCACCTGGCCTGGCATGCTACGAACTGGACACAAATTTCAATTTTGGAACAAATGGGGGCAAGTAACCGCTATCACGAACTGTTTATCACATTACAGCAATCCTTCTGGCCACTCTTTGGGCTCATGCAAGAAGGATTTTCTCCCTTCAAACCATTAATCACACTTGCTGATGAGCTCTAAGAGAAGCACAAGGTTAGCTAATGTTCCCCCCTTTTGCAGACGTTTTTCTCTGAAGAGAGAGAGAGAGTGGCAAAGCTCAAGAGGCAGGAGTTCAGATGGAGCTGCAGGAATCAGAATGATTAGTGTCCTCCCAGCAGTCATATTTTCACCCTAAGAAAATGAAACATTGCCTGATTAGCAATATTTTATCACTTGTACTATAAGACATCTCCTCTCTCAACAGCTGTTTATAGTTTTACCAGTAAAAGTTACATCTATTAAAGATAACTGAGCCTAATGACTTAATTGGCAAGCGTTATTACATGTTTTCAAAAAGTTTGATCTGAATTCAAGGTTGATGGGAGCAGGAATGAATTATAGACTTGGGGCTCTAGTCAGAGTAAATGGTTTCCAGTGAGTGCCCAGAAGGGCAGCTGTAGCAGGATGCTCTGCCTGGAGTGGGGGGGGAAAACAACGGGAACAATGCCCTGTTTGCAAAGCTTTCAGCAGTGAATGGAGACGGGGGCTGGCACGCTGCTTTTGGTGTTGAATGATGCTGAAAACAGCCTGACTCATCATTCCCAAAGATAAACATCCTGATAGTGAGGTGAAGATGTGGCAGATCTGATGAAGTACCTGATATAAAGGGACAAGCAAGTGATACTGCTGATAACTTATCTAAAGATGCTGAGCTGACACAGCTGGCCTGGAGACATATGACGGACAGAAAATCACTTTATATATGAAAACCCAGTCCCACTTTTTAACAGCAGGGTCTTCATAAAATTATAGAATGGTTTGGGTTGGAAGGGACCTTAAAGATCATCCAGTTCCAACCCCTCTGCCGTGGGCAGGGACACCTTTCACTAGGCCAGGTTGCTCAAAGCCCCATCCAACCTGGCCTTGAACACTTCCAGGGATGGGGCATCCACAGCTTCTCTGGGCAACCTGTGCCAGTGCTCACACCTTCTAGCATACTCTTTCTTGGAGTGTGTTTGGAGATTCCTCCCTGGAATGGGGACACCCCTTAAGGTTACTCCTTGAAGCTGAGTGAAAGAGATTTGCCCGCAGTCATTTGTACGGGTGAGTAACATCAATCTCTGCTTAATAATTGTTTTTGCTTGCTGCAATATAATTGCCTCAATATTGCTTCAAAATAGTGTACAATACTAATAGTTATAGCTTCCCATACTGTGTAGTAAATAATTTTGATTAAGATCTTTTAGTCTAGTCATTATAATTATTTATTTTTATGTAAATATATTTGGTTCACCATCCTTTATCCTGAGGGACAAAGTTGTATAAAGGTTCAATTACACCTATGTTAATCCTTTAGCCATAAATCATTGACAAGGTCTGGGGCTAAGACTGGATCCAGCAGCACCTGGACTCCTCTCTGGGAAGGAGTTTAGAAAGCAAGGGGGTTCTTTCTGTCCCTCATGACTCAACAGGAGGGCTTCTCAAATAAACTTTAGCTGCAGCTCCCATTCTGCCCGCGACAGCAGTACAACCAAAGTCAAAATTATGCAGATCAACAGACTCTCAACACTTCTATCATATTGACTTTTGAGTTCATGGGAGGCCTGGACAGCCCGAAGTGGGAACCAGAATGGTGCTGGGAGCTGCACTAACTTGTGTTCCAGCTCACGTGATCCTGCTGTCTCTCTGCATCAGGGACAGACCTGAAGGAGAGAGATGTCATGGACCTCAGCTCTGACTCCTCTCTGGCTGCTGACATACGTTAGGGACACTTGACAAATGGCTCCTCTACAGAGTGTGCTGAGCAACCACAGGGTCCAGGCAGATGCTTTATGTCCTGTGCAATAAGACTGAACAAGAGCCATACATTTGCCAGGGGACTAATTTAAAACATATGTTTTTACTCATCCGCTCCGCACAGGCACAGTGGTCTTGTCTGTAGCATCACAGAGGGTCTTTCTCATTATTCTCCTCCGGAGGCCACAGAGTTTTCATGCGCTTTTATCTTTTTTTTTTTTTTTGTTTTGGAT
>VZTE01003529.1:139632-163936 GCA_013397775.1 Eulacestoma nigropectus
TTTTTTTTTTTTTTGGTATGGGATTCTTGTCATATCGTTGTTGGCTGAGGCAGATCTACACAAGGAAGCAGGGACAGTTTTATTCTTGCAGCTTGAGTCTGAACTCTCTATTCAAATCCCTGTAATCTTATGAAGAGTCTGAAGGCAAGATGTGCACCACTGCTGGCTCTGGACTGTAGCCGGTGGCATAATGTGGTGCCTCTCAAGGGGACTCCAAGCACATCACAGTTGATGCTTGTGTCTCTGGTTCTTTTCAGCAAAATGGGTTTTCTTTCCCCACTGTGTATCAGACTGTTACACTGCGACAGTGCTGGCTGGCCCCAGCTGCTCCTGGGGAAGTCCTGTGCATCTGGAGGGAACTGTGGTGTATCACCTTGTGACTTCAACCTACCCCCAAGATAAAAACCAGACAGGTCTATTTTAATGTTTTCCTACAAAATGCTGCATGTGACCCCTTAGAGTGCATGAACTTCCCCCAAAATAGTGACTATATTTAGATCTTCTTGTATTAGAGGGAGGTATTTGTGGTTAGACTAAGGAAGAGGTCTGCTCCTAAGCCTCAGTGGAAAATACTTTGGGAGGATTGCTCACAGGAGACATCCTGGCAGCTCAGACGTGGGTAGTGTCATAAATAAATGGCAGTTAATTTGAGAAGGGGAAAGATGAGATGAGAAAGTGTAAGGAATAATAATCAGAAGTTAAAAATCCCTATGGAAAATATCAAGTCAATGTTTAAGGTCAGAGTAATTCTATTTTCCAAGCCACATCATTGCCTTTATTAAGAATAAAAAGAAATGATAATGTAAATAGTCTTGACACTGTGTTTTCATTTCAGGCTTGGTATAAATACTTGTATAAATCACTGTCATTTAGGTCCCTCCTGTATAGATCAGACCCATCTTTTCCACATTGTTTCTGTGCTTTTTCCATTTCTATCACACCAGCCCACTCTGACCTTGAGCAAGTCTCCCCCTGTATCTCTGTTCTCTTTCTGTAAGATGTGGGTGATCATACAGCAAGTCTGCAAGGAAAAAATGCCCTAGAAGCAGAATTTCATAGTGGGTGCCCTGAACATAGCTCAAGGAAATAAACTCTCAAACACAAGGTGAATTCAGGTTTCAAAACAGCTTTGATGACAAGTTGATCTAAAATTTCTTTTCCAGTTGCCCTTGGCTTTTTGGGGTGTTTCAAAATCATATTCCAGTGAAGGACCCTGGGGCAATAGGCAATGCCATGTGGCTGAGGGTTCTCACGTGCTGGTTCACATCAGTGCCTTTAGTATGTAGGGCTGTCTGCCCGTCAAAGGCTCCCCTCTTCCAAGCTCAAATTAACTTCATGTCGTTCAGCAATGCCTGCTCTGCATGCATCTGCTGCTTCAGCTCTCTTGTTTAGACTAATGAGGACAGAGCCCACACATCTTGTTAAATGTTTGCTGTAGTGTTCACTGTCACATTCTTGGAGAGGCTTGGAAAAAAAAAACAAAACACAGAAAATAAAGGCCAAGCTCACTAGGTACCCTGAACTTGTTATTATATTGGGTAAGAAAAGGGGATCCCATGTTCATGGAGATGCTGGGGAAACCACAGCACATCCTGGAGACATGAAGGACATGAAGGTGATTGGAGCTAGGAGTCAGCATGAATTCAGCAAGAGAAACCCTGCTTGCCAAACCTGATAATCTTCTATGGTGAAATGACTGGGCTGGGACATGAGGGGAGTGCAGTGGCCATTGTCCACTTCAGGAGGACAGAATAGTCTCATGGAGAAGCTGAAGAAGTGTGGGCAGGCTGAGCAGAATAGGAGGTGGGTTGAAAACCAGCTGAGTGGCTGGGCCCAAAGGCTGGTGGCCCAAAGTGGCACCAAGCTTGTCAGAGGCCAGGACCAGCAGTGAAGCCCAAGGCAAGGGGAAGTGAAGCCCAACAGGTGGAGGGAGGTGATCCTTCCCCTCGGCTGTGTCCTGATTCCCCCCTCGTGTGTCTGCCATCCATAGCATTCCTTGAGAAAGAGATGAGCTGCTACCATGCTGTGTGTCCCTCTGGTCCGAGCTCTGCCCCGAGAACTGTGGGTGCTGAGTGGTGGAAAGAAGCCCGTGGGGGAGGAAGAAGCACGGGAGGATGGCAGCAGCAAGGAAGCCTTTCAGCTGCCTCTGGCTGTGCTGAGGTGATGATGTGTGGCCAGTGGGGTGAGCTTGTGTGGGAAGGAGGGAAAGAGGGTCCTGCCATGCCACTCAGGGAACATAAAGGGTTGGAAAGCCACCAGGAACACCAGCACAGCCTTGGTGGTGATGCTGGGAGGAAATCTGCCGTGTGGGTCAGAGAGCCCCAGAGGGCAGAGGGTGCCAGCTCTGCCACGCTCAGGCTGCTGGGGCTGGGTGGCAGCTCGCCAGAGACCCTTTCTGCTGGGGGGCTGCTCCCTAAGCACAGCCTGGTTCCTGCAGGATGATTCCAAGCAAAGGGCTCTGACAGCCCCGTCTGAAACTGGTGGGTGTCTTTGCCACTCACCAGGTGAATTTTGGAAAAAAAGGCAGGGTGGGTCTTCTTTTCTCCTGAACCAACACATCTGCAGAACTGAGGATGGTGCTGCTGCTGCCCTTTGCCCAGAGGAAGTCGGTGCCCATCATGCTGCAGCAGGAGAAATCCTTGGGACCCTTCAGGAGTGATGAGCAGTCCAGGTGCTGCCTGCCCCAGCTCTGTCCCCAGAACAGGGCACATGTGTCCCTGCTCCCCAGCTGAAGCTGGGAGGAGCTGTGTTCACTTGTCCCCTGAGTGCTGCCATGCAGGAGTGGATGGATGGAGGACATCTGGAAGAGCAAGAGCATCCACTGGACACGGTTCTGCGGGGACACACAGCTTGGAGGAGGGCAGACAAAGACTGGGCTAGGCTGTCCTGGTCATGTGCCAGCTCTCAGGAGGCTCCAGGCCACAGCCACAGTTCCAGCTGCTGGCTCCCTGCCCATCCTGCTGCACGGTGCTGCCCTGGGCAGGGCAGAGCTCGGAGCACTGCCTGGTTGTCTCCACTGATGGGCTCTTGCTCTCCTTCCTTTTGCAGCAGGAGGGATCAGCAGCAGAAGGAGAAGAAAGGGGCTGCCCTGGCCCTTTGCTCTGTGGTGGAGTCTGGCCACTGCCCAGGCTGCCAGAGATACACTTCCACATGGGGTGGTTCAAAATATTCCCCTCAAATGATGCATCCTCTGTTGATCACACAGAACTGCAAGTGGAAGATTTCATTCAGTTTGCATGGAATGACTTGACTCAATGGTCTGCTGTCTGCAGAAATGTAATTTTAGAAAGGAGCTTAAAGCACCTGAGTTCGTGAACTGTGCTAGGTTCTTTGCCCTTGATGAGAGTGGTAATGCTCCACACTTGAAATGAACCATTGTCAGGGTGCATTGACTTGTTAATATTCCCAAACACTGGCAAGGAGAACTGGAGCACTGTAAATAACACTTTTTCCTGCCTTTGTGACTCCAATTCAAACAGGCCAAAAGGGAATAAAGCCTTTAACAGAAGCAGAGGTATGAGGGTGATGAGAGCCAGGGACCTCAAAACTCCGGGTTTGTTTTTTGTGCAGCCACTCAAGCCAGCGCCAGAGGAATACAAAATGCAGATGCTCTGATTTTCTGTCATTTCTTACCCATTGTGCATTTCATATGAGGGACTTTGAAAAAAAGAAACAAGAGAGAGCGACTCTGGCATGAAGGTGGAGAACTGATGTATGAATACAGCTTTCCCTTGAGAAAGGAAAAATGACTGTTGCCCATGGCAAGCAATCAGGAAGATGTGTCTGGTACAGTATTAGGAGACAGGTACACTGCATAAAGTGAGACAGGATATCTATGGGACTTTGAATAAGATGCAGAAGCCAATGATGGGTGGAGGAGTTGCAGAGGGAGACCTTCATAGGAGCATTTTGCACAATGCAACGTGTGAAGATGAGGGAAAAAGGAGAACAGGATTGTTTTTCATTTAGATCCAAGGTTTTCGGGTTCCTTTTGGTCTTCCCATCTGGGGGCCTACTGAAACCTCTGTGTTTGAACATGGAGAGATTTTCACTGAAATGCTGCACCTTTTAAGCAGCCTTATACTTACAGGTCTGGTACAAAGCACAGACACAGCAGACTTTGAGAATGGCCATAGTAACCAGGCAAGATACAAAGAGTTTTTAAATCCCAGTAGTCCAGTGGATAATAATGCTGGAGGCAGGTTCATGCTGTAATTTGTATTCAAAGCCTGAACACTAAAAAGAGGCCATTTCTAGCACCTGGAATTCAGAACAGGTCCACTATTCACAGCTGGAAGTTAACAAATAGGTGTGATCTCTTATCAGTTTAATATTTGAGATGAGACACTTGAAGGTTTAATTTTCTCCAAATAATACAAAGCAATCTATGGGAGGAAGAGCAAATTGCAAAAATGACTAAGAAAAGATTGTTCACTCTTTATTATAAGTCAGGAATTAGTGAGAAACACATGAAAGTATTAATCACAATAAATGAAACGAAGAACATCTGCACACAACATATAATTAAACTGTACACCTCTTTGCCACAGGATGTTTTGGATAGAAGCAAGAATGGGCAGAAGAAGCAATTAGACAGAATCAGTAAGAAAGGTCTCTCATGGGCCATTAAGCTCTGGGAAGCAGGAACAGCCTGCAAAAGACTCTGAACTAGTGACTGTCAGCAGATAGAGAGTACACCAGGGGAAGGAGCATGCTATGCTTATCCCATTTCTCATGCTTTTTTCCTGCACACCTTTCACTGTTCAGCCTCAGAGACAGGATGCTGAGCTAAATGAACCTTTGGTATGACCCCGTGTGGCTACTCTCATGAATTATCCAAGGCACAGTTCATACACGCTAGGGATGCAATTCACATTCACGCAGAGCACCGGCTTACAGCTCTGCAAATTCTGCTGGGTATTTACAGGGAGAATTTAAGCAGAACCTAAGTGGCTGAGTTCATGCATTCAAGCGATCCCATTTCACCCTATCTGAAATTGCACACTGCCTCTTCTGTGGCTGCTTTTTGGCTTGGGTGCAATTTGATATGCAATTAGTCAAACATCCTCTCCTGCCGTATCTGCCCTGTTGTGAACAATTAGGGCTGCACAAGGGAATACATTCCAAGGCTCAGATCCCGGGGATTCCTGTCAATTTACATCGACAGTGTGCTTACAAGGAAGGAGCTGATAGTCCAGCTGGAATTAAGTGTTAGCAGCCACAGAGGCAGCCACACACCAGCCCACAGATGGTCCAATTCTTGCTCACATTTTTAGCTCTGCCCGCCTTGAGCATCCTTTTGTTTTTATATAGGTTATGCAAGATACTGAACATGTTTGAATGTCCAGAAATGCGTTTCTTAATGTTTCAGCTGTGGGCTAAGGCCACAAACAGAGCTAGTAGATATTTTAATGTGAAACTCATGAGAAGAAAATCATCAGGTCATTAGTTACATACAGGACATTTTCATCTTGCCAGAGAAGAGGGGGCCAGCTGTTAGGAGGCTGATGCAGTTCCCAGGGTGGCCAAGTTGCCTGAGTGCCCACTCCACTTAAAGAAGGGACAACTTGACTTTGCAAGCGAGATCAATTTGCTCTTAACAGTGGTTCTCCAAAAAAATCATGCTTTGTGGTGGTGAGTTTTTCTGCACATTAAAGCCTGCTCATGAGTAGCTGGGTATCTCACAAACCCTTGTAGAAATTACTTTAAAAAACCAAAAAAAACAAACAAAAAACCCCCAAAACAAAAAAAAAACAACCCCAAACTGTCTCCCAAGTCTGCCCTCGTTGAGAACTAAATTTTCTGGGAGAGGGCAAGAAGAAGTTATTTTTTTAGTGATGAGAGCTCATGTGTTGGAAAAGCTATCAGATGCTGTCTTTTTTCAGCTTTGTAAAGCCATTTAGCTGTGTTCTGGAAGTAATTGGCTTTTAGTACTCTGGCTAATCAGATCCCTTCTTGGTTTATCCTGGACTAATTAACTCTCATCTCTTCAAATTATTCCCAGTGCAGCTGATCACCTAAAGACCTTCCGTCCCCGTGCAGCAGCTGCTGTCCATCCCTGATAAGGTGAGACATTCTTCATCACGAGCTGTCTTCCCAAGCAAAAATAGAACAAAATGCTAAGCAGTGCCAGAATAATGTACCAAATAGCAGCCTTTTCTCTAGCTGCAAATTTTTCCTCTCTGGGGAACGCTGCCTTACAGTTCTGGATGCTGTTTTTCTATTATATGGGTTGTAACATGTTACCAGGAAACAAGACGTGGTGCACAGGGGACAGCTCAGCTCAGCTCAGCTCGATAATACATCTTTGCCCTTCCATGGCTGATGATCTGTGTGTGGTAAAAGACTGGGGCCCTACACGGGTTATAGGGCGAGGTGTGCAACACCATTTTCCAAGCATGAACAGCATTCCTGGGCTATGTGTCACTGTGGTCCTCTGCACCTCTTAGACAAGAGTTGAGGTCATAAGAGGAAGACAAAGCCACACACCAATATTAATGCTCAGGATTTCTTGCTTTGGAGACCTTTACAAATCCCAGGCAGAAGCACACACCAGTTATTTAATGCTAAAAGATAGAATGAAGTGGGATGTTCTTTGGAAAAGAGGGAGCTGAGACCGTTGAAGGAGTTTGGGTTAAACATGCTTAGGAATGCCATGCCAGGGGGTTTGTATATCCAGTGCCATAGTTGTGACTGTATCACCAGCAATTCCCCCAAAACACTCAAAAGAGTCCCAGAGAAGCTATGAAAGTCCACTGTTCAGGAAGCTTTTGCTAGTCTTTCTCTCTCTGGTGCTAAAAGAGAAGATGTAACCTGTCTGTGTTATTACCTGCCCGTGAATTCCAACCCTGAGGCTCAATGTCATGTAAGGGAAAGTGGCACCGAATCTGGCTGAAGCTGTTTGCTTGTCAAAGCAGCCCCAGATGGTGACTCAGTTGCTCTCTCCACCCAGATGGCTACAGGGAATCCCTTGTTATCATTTCACATGACCCTTTCTGATTATTTACACACCCAGCACTTGAGTCATCAAAATTGGCATCTCCAGCACTGGAATGAGGCCTGTGAAAGCCTTGACACTGAACCCAAACTTTCAGAAGGGCCCTTCCTCTGTGAACTACCCAAAATGCAGTTCTGAACAGCTGCTGCAATCAGTGGTGTCTGAAACCCATCTTTGGATCCGAGCATTGCAGCACGGCCTGCGAATCTGTGCGTTATTAACCTTCCAGATGGCAAGCTGAGGAGACATCCCTCGAAAGATGGATGTACAGTGAAATTTTAATTAATGGTCAATGACCTTTAGGAGTGAGACACAGTGATCAGTGTGCTATGCAAGACATCATAGATATCGTAGGAAACTGCTGAAATGATGAAAAATACTTTTTTTTTTTTTTTTTTTTTTTGAAGTGGGACATTTTTCTTATTAGATTTCAGCAATCTACTTCAGATTGGAAATGTTGTTTATTTGCTTTTCTCTCAAGGATCTTAACACCTTCTCAAACCTTCAGCAGACCACAACAGGATGATTGGATGGTCCCCCAGTGTAGATTTATCAGTATCCAAATCCATCCTCCAGCTTTACTTGTCCCGGGACATCCATGAGGAGTTAATCAACTAAGAGTGTCTTCTTGAGTAGGTTCAAGGGGTGCTCTGCTTCATTTTATTCCCTCACTCTACTCAAACCTACCTCTTATTCCACATCTTCCAGATCTGTCAACCACAGAGTCCGAAGTTTCTTGAGGTCAGTGATCCTTTTTCCTAGAATTTTGTTTACAGAAGTGTCCAGACCACCAGGAAAGCATTGCGGGTACGTCAATGTTACTCTCAGTGCTGGGTTGCATGCCAGGTCTGGTGATCATCATCGAAGGGAGAGGAGAGGATTCCTGCAAAGGAGCCTGATCCCACCTGCTGAACAGCCACAAGGAGGGATGAGCACTTCAAAATGCTGGGTTTGCAGGGAACTGCTCTGCTGGTGTAATCTGCTCTGCTGTTGTAACCTGCCCTGCCTGCTAGCTACACCTCCCTTGAAGAGGCAGCCACACTACACTGATAGTATTAAGTACATGATTCCTCTTGGCTGCAATTTTTGTGGATAAAGCAGGCATCATTTGCACAATGCCGTCTAAAAGGGATACAGATTCATCTGTATGTTCAGATTACATCTAGCTACTTTGAAATTGTAGGAGGCAGTGTGAAAACTGGAGTTTGGGACTGTTACTTGATCCCTAGTGCAATAACTAACTGGAAGGAGCTGAATGGATAAGATTTCCACTGTCATTTAGTCATACTCACCAACCTTTGCCCAGAGAGACTTGATCTGTGGTGAGGGTTGGGGGATAATTAGATTTCTGTCTGCTCAACTTCTGAATTGTTATGACTCAGCATGACCAGTTCAGCTGAACAGAGTTCCCCTGATGTTTAGGGATTCAACTAAAGTAAACTCATACTCGTTTTATAAAGGCAAAGTAAAATACATTATCACTAGGTTTTTCCACAGTGAAAAGGAATTAATAACATGCAAGCTCAGCCACTTATCTTTCTATTGCAATGGCTGCAGCAAAAAACATTCCTGTTATAAAAAGAAATCATACCACTGTGGCATTCCTTGTTTGCTCTATTTAAATATAAAAGTTTTGTTTTGTGCCGCATAATTCAGCCATACAGATTTTGAAAGTAAATAAATGGTCTGAGTACTGAGATATTCAAATTCCTACAACACAGGAAACCATTTATGTACACAGTGAGTAGCCTCACGGCAGTGGGAGCAGTGATACACCCCACAAGAAACCGCACAGTTATCTCCCTGTCCAGAAAATCTGCAGGTTATTATCTAGAAGACCAAGATCTTGGCACCAGGGAGTATGAGAACTTCACTATTTACTGCAAACAAAATGCTAAAGAGGAAGAGGGAAAATACTAAAATTTTTCACGACGCATAATGACCCTCTCTGGATTTCAACTTTGAGTATCCTGTCCAAGATACCTAGAAAACACCTTATTCTCTTCAAGCCCAACTAGATGAGATTGTTGAGATATGTATGAAGTAACCTTTCTACTCTTTGGTCTAGGATTTGCAGTAGAATGCGGGGCAGAAGTTATTTGAATAAGGCTTAGTGAACTGCACATGGAGAGCAGCATCCTTTTGTACCTGGATGTGAGTTATGATGGCCTTTTTATGTGTTTTCTGCTCCAGGCTTTTTAGTGCTGCTGGATATGAAGGCTTGCAAGGTTTCAAACAAATGCTTATTTAAATCAAATGTAGAACTACAGCCGTGTTTTGTTTAGTTTAGGGGCTTGGGTTGCGGCTTTTTGCTATTATGTGTTTTAGCCAGTGGAGAAATAGTAAAGGCAGAGAACCAGCAGCTTGCTGGCTTATCTCTCAAAATGAGTGCGTATCTGACTGCTTTGTAGAGGGTGATATCTCCACTTTGCTGTCATAGATCAGATTCTTCAGTGACTGCACCCTAAACAAAACAAAAACCCAAATATTGCCACGAAAGGATGTTTTTTCCACAGCTTTTGAGTTTTCAGTTTCAAATTCACCATTTTACTATTGACTATGCTCATTTTTGTCTAAGAGACTAAAGAACTTTCAGATTTATCTCAAGACTTTGGTATTTGTAGAAGAAAATGAGTGTGGCAACCTGATGTCAGAGCTGGTATCTTTCAGGCAGGTTTCTCTGTTGTTTTCTTCAGAAATTGGTGGATCATTTCTATGAAAATAAGCACATAATCATTCCTAACACAGCTTTCCTTCTCATCAGAGTCAAAATTTATAGAGAGCAAGAAATTTATGCAAGACATAAGCATAAACATTATAATGTGTTTTGGTTTTAACAGATTTCCTCCTTTTGCAGTTAGAATGGGATCGGAGATTACTTCTCCTACAAATACTGTAGAGTGGTCAAGTATTTCTTCTGTTGTGCATAAAAAACTTTTATTTTATTGGTGTCAATGCACAGCCTTTAACTTTCCAATCTGTAATTCTAGGCAGTTGAGCATGCTGTGAAGCACTTTACATGGAAATGCTCACTTGGGGATTCTCTGAGCAGGCAGCAGACTCTCAGACTTCCTTGGTGCCTGCAATGGCAATGCCCACTGTGGTTGTGCTTTTCACAGCTGGAGTCTTCCCTCAGATCCTTGAAAAGGTTAATCCATCATCACAGGAAAGTAATACGAAATTAATTATTGCAGTCTCTGATAAACAAAGCTGGCAGCAAACTGTTCAGTGGGGAGCTGGCAGGGCCAGTCTAAACACCAAGAGAATTCAGCCAGGGGAGACTCGGTCTCAGGGCATCAGGCAGTTTAGCTTCTCAGACTGCAGGAACTCTTCTATTTTAGAATCATTGACAACAATTGCACCTGAACACCAAGAAATAAGAGCTTAAAATGACTCCAGAATGATTATCACAGGTGGATATGTAATGTAACAGCCAGAGGTGATAAAGATATTGCAGAGGCTGAAAAGAAAGTGGCTCAGATCAGAAGACCTAGGATGCTGATTTGCTCTGTTGCTAGAAAGAACAGGAGCCACTTTGCATTTCTCCTTTTCCAAAGCCATTCAAGATGTTGCTTGATAAGAGTTGAAGTGAAAGTAGTGCTGATACGAGTCAGAAGCACTTTGGATGATGGTTGGGAAAAATGTTAGGGCTATGATCGTCTTTTCCTAAAAGAACCGAAGCAGAAGCCCAATTCAGCAGCAGCTAAAACCTCATTATTGTACAGTTGGAATTACAGATCTGTGGGCAATGTTAAATGAAGGTATCATTCCTCAATAGTTTTAACAGTATAGTGCAACCATGACAATGATGAGATAAGAGGCAGATATGGGTGACAGTCTAGAACTAAATCTGCTCTAATCTACTCGAGTGTAAATCCACTTATTTCAGCTGCGTAGCTCCTGGGAGTGATTCCAGGGTGAGAAAACAGAATTTCACCTCACTGTACTCTTTTGTTGTCATGCCTTTTTCTTTACGATTTGTTACCTTGTAGTCACAGCAGATAAGGTGGAGCTGTAATTGTATATTCTCAGAATTGTATATTCCCAAGGACTTCTCTGTTTGCAATGCTGGAATGTGTGATCAAGCATAGGAGGTACAGTCAAGATAACCTTTGCTAGTGCAAACAGGAGCAAACAGAGTGCTGGAAGATTTCAATAATGATCCTCTAACTGCTGGGGCCAAAGGCAAATCCCCATGAATTACAAAGGACTTGTGATCTCCAGTTCCAGCAAGTGCCTACAGCTGTTGTGGCAATCCTGCCTTTGCTTGGATAGCAATTAGAATAAACAGACTTGTGAAGGTACCAGGAAAGGAAAGCCTCTTTCAACTAGGGTTATTAAACAGTTGTTCCTGCTTTTGTGCATGCTGGTTTTAGGTGTAGAACCAACCCACTGCAGGTTTTGTCCGGCCCCAGCAGCAGTGGCTGGGATGTTTGCAGCTCTGCCCCGGCCATAGCCAGGGGCTGCTGAAGGAAGCAGAGAGTTGGGATGCCTGGGATGGGAGGAGGTTTGAAGGACACGGATGCAACATCAGTCCCCCTCCTCACAGAACAATTAGTCAGATAATTGTAATCATGCTTTGGGATATATTCTGAGTAGCCCATAAATTCCTATGAATCAAATTGCCTTAGTCAGCACTGCAGCTTGTTAGCATTAAATTACCATGGTATATAATCCAGAAGGTAAAACCTCTAAATCTTTTGGAAGGTTTGTTCTTCTGACTAGTAATTTAACAATCTTGTAAGGAGCTGAGATATAAGAGCTTTCTGGCAGAGAAATAGAGAAGAGGCAATGAAAAAAGTGTCATGTACTCATCTGAATCAATTGTGGTGTCTAATCTATATTTCTAATGAATTATGAAAGGTGAGATGATTTCTCTCATTTTCCTTTAAGCTAACCTGGGATCTGACATTGTGATTAAATCTGTACCGAGCCTTGCTCCCTTACATGTATTTTTTTTGTGTGTGTGTGATATCCAGGGTTTTTTTTGGCAGGATAAAATATATATAAAATCAGGATTTTAATGTACTGCATCTGCTTTGTTGCATTTGTTTTCCATGTCCTGTCCATGCTTATGGAGGTGACTGAGTGATTGCCAGTATTTGATGAATGTCTTCATTTCAGTGCTCCCTTACATATCTCTTGGGCTTTGCTCTGTTTGGGTTTCCCACTGCTTTTGCAAATCATAACCTAAAAGCTTGACACAAAGCCCAAAGAAATAAATAAGCGTATTTCTCTGGCCTTGAATGACTGAAGAAGTAGACAACATGCTAACTCGGTACAGAGGCTGGGTCAGGCAGCTTTTAGTTTTGCTTTTCCTATGCTGATATTTTTCCTCAGGGAATTCTGTAAATGTTGCCTAGAAACACCTGTGCCTCAGAAACATCTGAAGCACAGCAAAATAGCCGCAAAATCAGGTACGTGAAAAAGCCCATCTGTTCCCACCAAACTAAATTTGAGGAGACAATTCCCACATATTTGTACTAATCAAAATGCTGTTTGACCATTTTTCTCCTCAAAGGTGTTTAACTATGTCTTGCATCACCCCCTAAATTTACCAGTCAACCTTAAAAATTTAATAAGTGCAGTGCATTAATATAATATTCTGCTCATTCCTGAATAGGTATAAGTAAAGGTTTTAATTACAAAATTATGCAGTTACAAAAATGATTTAATGAAATTATTCTTCCCATTTGCATTCAGGGACTATCTGTATGATGAGGTGTGGTAAATGGCACTGAACTGTGGTGGAATAATTCCCGGTGCTGTAACTCTGCCTAAGGACTGAGCACCTCAATGGCTCCAGCTCCCAGCAAAATCAAACCATGGGGAAGTGCTCTGAGTATATTGTAAGAGGGGCTAAACATAATGTATGGCTTTTGAAATCACTCTCCTTTCAGTTTTATTGATGGACTTAAGATCTTGGCATGGATAGAATGACTTCACGGTCATAGTCCAAAGGGAAATGTCTCTGCTTTCAGTGATGTCCTGTCTGTAACATCTTTAGGCATGGCTGGTGCAGAACATGTGCCTTGCAGGAGAAGGGTTCTGGATGATGCCTTAATTAATGTGCATCCTCTCTAATCTGCAATGATGTCTGTTTATTTCAAAGCTAATTACTTCATTATGCTTTCCTCTGCTAAAATATCTTTGGTGCCTGAATGAGACTGCAAACTCTTTGGGGCAAAGACCACATATAATGAGATAATGTTATGTTTGCTAAATAATGTAAAAGGAAGGAAGTTTGTGAATAAAATATATGCTGAAGTTTTGTAACTCTGGTTATAGGTAAAATTTTACAATTTATCCTGAATTTGCAGTCATAAATAATCCTTTTCCTCAGATTTATAAATAAATCATCAGCTGAAATACAACCTGCAACCCAAACAGTCTCCAGTGTTAGAAAAATAATTTCTGACTTGACTATGATGGACTGAACAAGAACTCCTGGATTCAAATCAGTTACAACAAAATTTCACAGTCCCCCATTTCTCCATAATCTTTGTGTAAGGAAAGAGCTGCAGCATCCTTCAAGACTATTCCAAAGTAAATTTTTTTCTAAAAGTTACAAGGGTAACTTCCTAACCTCAAAGACACACCCCACCCCAAATCTAGTCTGGACCCTTCTGTTACAGGAAAAGCTAAGTGGTCGACCATGGAATGGTAATCACTGCTTTCCAGTATTTACAATGGGCAAAAAGAAAACAGACTTTTACACATTTTTAGTGTTTCAGAGGGACTAGTTTCCCACAGATGAAGAGAGTGATAGTGAGAAAAAAAACTCAGAAGGAGCAAATGTGATGGAGAACTGTGAGCTCTTTCAAGAAGAGCTCATTAAACAGCCAAAAAGCTGTGATTCAGTGCCAAGAAAGATGACAGCATTGCCTGAAAGCCAGATTCTGAGAAAAAAAAATGAAAGCATCAATTAGGAATAAGCAGTGATATACAATCAATAAATAAGGGCAACATATAATGATATATTATAGATGGGAATTTATGAAGTGTGGGGAGTGGAGGAGGGACAAAAAGACATGACAGTGAACATTTTCAGTTCCTTTCAAGCTGGGCACAAGGCAGTTTGGGCTTTTCATCAGGGACTTTGTAGGGAGGAGCCACTGGGCAGGAAAGCCCAGCGCTGGGGCTGGTGGCTGCCATCACCAGCATGGAGAAATCCCTTTGAAAAACTGGCTGCTAGGAATGTTCTCAATAGTGAAACCAAGCCTGAAGTTTGTAGTTCCAAAGAAGAGAAGGAACCACCTCTTAAGAGGGGAATGTCCATTTCTTCCTGCCCTTTCTCATCAGGACTGAGCAAAGCCTTTTCCACCCTGGCACATTCTTCTCCCTCCCTGCACAGGAGCTCAGCACAGCCAAGCTGGTGGCAGTGGCTAGCACAGGTGGGGACTCAAAACCACCCTCTCCTTGCTGCCCACAATGCAGGACCAAGCTCAGCCAAGGCCTTCTCTGCCCAGCAGCACTTTCCCTTTAGTGCCACAGCAGTGGTGAGCACAGAGGTGGCTCCAACAGGTCCAGATCATACAGACCAACAGCCCAGGCATGCCCCTGTCATAGAATAGAATCACAGAATCATAGAATGATCATCTAGACCATCTAGAGGTCCTGCCCCTGCTCAGCCTCCCCTGTGCCAGGTGGCCCTAGAGCTGCTCAAACAAGCTCCTTTTTAACACTCTCAGTGTGAGAAATTTGAAGACCTTGGTCTTACCTTAAAGAATCTTGTGACGTGCTTCAAATGTGCTGTTGAAGTATTTCCATGGAAAAAAATACAGTTATGAAGGGACTCCAAATGAGGGTAAGGGGAAATCCAGGTGAAAAAAACTCTGAGAAATCATGGTTTGGGAGCTGAAGTTGACAAATTCAATTTGGACAGTTGGAGGTCTTTCACATGGAAAGTAACTGTTTGAACATACCAACACATGAAAACTTGATGTCCTGGAAACTTTGGTTTAACCAGACACTAATGTGCTTCAGCATACAGCATATACTGGGGCAACTGAGACAAATAGAGAGCTCAGGGACACATGGAAGGTCTGAGCAGATGAAGATTTAATTAGCATTAGATTTTGAAAGCTTGTCATGTGAAGTTCTTGCCGTCCCACCACCACACGTTGTCCCATCCATGTATTCAATACCTGACGCTTTATGCATCAAAAATGTGTTGGCATTGCTATACCAGAAAAGTTAGTTTATGTTTCAATTTGTGTTCTACACTTTAAACAAAACAGTCACATATAAACAGTATAACCTTAACACCTAAGTACAAAGAAGGGCAAAGCTTTAAATGGCACTAAACTTAATAAAAAGCAATCATTAATATTATGACAATTAGTCTGTTGAGGAAGACTAGATCTGGCTGGAATTGCTTTTCATTAGCAAGCACGAAGAATTCGATGACTCTCATGGGGATCTAAATATCTGGAAGTCACCTTCTGCATGACAAAAAAAGGCAGAATTCCTTTCTCTGTGCAGCTAGGCTGGGTTTCAGCCCTTGCTCTGGGGAGCTGTTGTCCCTGGAGGGTGCAGTAGACCTTGTGCAGAAAAGGCAGGCACACGAAGAAAAGAGGAAGGCAGCACCATTTCAGAGACCTTTCCAATCCATGCTGTTGCCACATGCAAAGTGTCCCTGGCAGGCTGCTGCCCTCTCCTTCTCCAGAATGTGGAGGGTTTGCTCTCATTCCCATGTTTTCTGTTCCCAGATTATCGCAGGGTAACTCACCCCAGTTCCAACAATTCCCTTTTTCCTCACCCTCTTCTCCCGTCTTCAGCTGCCCTCCACCCACAGCTTCCCCTCTATGGACCAGAGAGGGCAGGGACAGCCACCAAAGTCACAACTCCAATAACCTTCAGGGCTGGTTGGACTTTTCCTGACCATCTTGCCCCCCTCCTTTTAGGAACTGCTGATACTATTTTTTAATTTTTGTTTGCTTGGGGTTTTGTTTTGTTTAGAGTTTCTTTTTCTAAAGGAGAATAGCTGATCGAACCTAATCTAGTTTAGTCTTCAATTCAAGCTAATCCTCTTGTTGCTATGAATTTCAGGGTGGCAACGGCAAGCAGTAATGGTGATCATGTATTTTCCAGACAGCTTTAGATTTGTTATTATTTCACCTGATAAGAGCTGACAGATATTTAACTACAAAAATGCATCAGCAGAAAGGAAGAAAAGGATCACATGCAGGGAGAAACCTGAACAAACCTGAACTGTTGCCTGTAATGAGAGCCAGATGAACAGCTGATACAATTGGCACAACTCAGTGGTAATGTGGCTACAGCAGAAGAGAGTTATTTTTGTGTCTGTGTGAAAAAGGTAGAAAATAAACAAGGAAATTAAAGATGAGAACCGCTCAAATCCAAATCTCTGCTTCTTCAAGGTCTGCTCATACTGAGTTCGGTCTAGGAGCTTTCTTTCTGCTCCCTTTCTTCTGGCTGCACTAATTCGCACTATATGGCTGTTGCTTCACATCGTGCAATTTTGGAAAAGTTTTGGAGCCTGATACTGTAGTTTTTAGTATATGCATCAGAACAGATGCCAAAGGAAGTTACAAAAATTCTACTGTAACACGGATAGAACTATCCTCTTGCAGCTTTTCCATGGTTTTGCTACGAAATGAAGTTAATGCAAATTGCTGTATAGCTATCAAGAAACATAAAAATGTGTAGACATGGAATACATAAGATGCATGTAAATTAATTCTTAATTCTCTGAATTCGTATTTGACCATATGTTATGAAGCTAAGGTTTTGCATGGCATTTAGTTAGGACTCAATATAAAAAAATCTCAAGGAAGTCATTATGCAGTGCCATAAAATTGTGACATTTTAATTTTTTCTGCTACTCTACCTTTAGGATTGTAAAGGTAGAGATATTTGCACTGGAAGGGTTCTCAACCAGCTGCTCTATTTTTGTCACAGCCTTTTAAAGAATATGTTTGAACACATCTGCTTCAGCTCTCTCATTCTCCTCTCTCATGGGGGCTCTACCGCAATTCCTTATTCTTCTTTCCTTGTGTCCTCAAAGAATACATAAAGCTGCTCTCCATGCAAGGAAAAAGGTAGTGCACAATTTTTTAGTTTTCTACATGGCTTAGTTAAATGCTTCTAGGCAAACACACTCTGTCTACACCAACTCTGCAGAGACATGAGATGCAAGGGCCAGAATCTAAGGGCCGTGGAAGCCGATTTCTTCTGCGCCTGAGTGGATCGCTCAGCTGCTCTGTTTGGACAAAGGAAGGCACATCCCTTCTGGTTTGAAAGTCATTTCTGTTATCAGAAGCATTGTGAAAGCCTCTGTGAATCCAGCACTCAGAGGTACAACCCTACCTACACGAGCCACAAGAGCCCTGCTGCCAGGGCTGAGCCCACAGCCTGAAACACAACCGCAAACTCCTGGGAATTTTTGCTAAGAAAGAGTGAAGTGCCTTTGACTTAAACTGCAGCTGAGTTGGGGTCTGGAGGTTGCAATTTTGAACGCAGATACCTTTGGGGGGAGCTGAGTCTGAGGGGCTTGCTTGTAGCTGTATGTTCAGACAATGGTGGGAAGGAATTTGTGTCTTGTAGTCCCTGTGCAGCTCCCTGTGCCAGGGGTTGTGCTGCCCACCCTAAAGGCACTGTGGCAGTCAGGTTTGTGTCTCCTCAGTCTGCCTCTTCCAGACTGATGAAAAGGTCAGAAAGTGGGATGTGGGGACTTTTCCAGGATGTAAATGGATGGGGCTGAGCACCTTAATTTAAACAGACCAGTGAGTAATGAACTTGTGAGCTGGAGGTGAAAGACACTGGGGTCCTCTTATGCAGAACTTCAGGTATCATAAGGCAAAGGAACTCTGCCAAGTATGCTGTGGGCATAGGGAAATTCATCATTAGTTTGTACTTAAGGGTGATGAATACCATTCAGGGCTTAGAATGGTGTCGCAACTCAAACACTACATATTGCATTCTGTGTTTTCGAGCCTCTTCTGGTCTGGGGGGATGAAATGAAAAGCACTCATAACCGATTTAAATTGTTTCAGCTCCTGGAATTGTTTCATTGTACATCCTTCTGCTGGAAATTACTGTTTACTGGAAAGCAAGGGCCAAATGTAGTCACAGGACTAGTGGCAAGTTCAATTTGGCTGTAATCAGAAGAGTACAAAAATCTCCATGTGTTCAGCTGAAGAACTGGCCTCCCAGTAAGTGTGATTTGGTCCAGTTCTCCAATTAGCCAGGTATCATTTATTTCTGTGATGTCCTCTAAACCATGTTGATGGAAATAAAAATAAAGCGTGGTTTTCTGGTAACTAAAACTTTTCATTAGTTACGTAGGTCAGTAGGAAACAAAAGTGTAGTTCAAACTCCACCCTCCCTATGCTGCCAGTTTTTCTAATGAAATGTAATTAGCACTAATTGGTAAAACTACACTGATGGCTGGTTATTAATGTTTGTGTATTGGTCCCAGATGTGAGTTTACAGCTGTCAGTACTAATGGCTCAGTGAAGGAAAAAGAATTCTCCTTTCATATTCCTGTCATTTTCTTCAGGGTGCCCCCTGCTCCCTTTAAACAAGAGTGATTATGTTTAGGGAAGAGAAAGGTTCTTCTTAAATCCTGACTTTGTGAGAAAATGAATGCCTTCAGCTCTCCTTTGAATTTGGTAGGAGTCAAAAGGAGCCAGCACTATTTAGCATCTGCAGAATCAGGACTCTACAATTTTAGGGCTGCTTTTCTTGAGCCATCATAACTATTAGTGGTTCAGAATTCATCAAAATAATTATCCTCCTAATAGCTTACCTGTTTTTGAAAGCACACTTATTAGGGAAGCCTCTCTTATAAGCAATGACCTTAAAGTATTTTGTTTAGAATAATTGCCTTCCTGCAATCCCTGCAATTACTGAGAGACCAGCAACCACCCTCTTCAGGCTGAGGTAGGTGAGAGAGCTGGCCTTTTTAGACATGGATGGAGAGAAATGATGGAATCAAGGTTTCCAGTGCAAATCTACCCAGGGACGTGTAGGGGGCCAGTCTCCTGCCGAATCAAGCAAAGGCAATGTCACCGTGAAGAAGAGGGTCTGCAGGAGTGCCCTTCTGGGAACCAGAGCACACTTGGGAATAGATTGGAAAGCACTCAGGAACTCATTAATTCCTGCATATTAACGGTAAGACATCACCACTGACACCTAAGAAGACAAAACCTTTCTTTGCAAAGCATCTATTTATTCCTAAATGGTTTAATAATGTGTACCCCCCACCCCGGTCACCCATGCACACCCTATTTTTGTGAAATATCAGCTCATTAATATTTCCAAGTTCAAAGGGAAACACGGCATACTCCAGGTGTGAAGGAAGTGACTGAATGCCTTATCTGATATATAAGGGAGTTCAACAAATGAGTTTTTACTTGAAAATGCTTGAAAGCTTGAGCCTGTTAAGAATACGAGTAATACAGCATATCTCAGGTTATTATCTTTCAGAAGGACACAACAAGGTCATTATGAAATCTTAGCCCTGAATAGTTTTGTGCTTTCCAAGGCATTCAGAACCCCCGTTAGCAAATCCCTGCATTTTGTTAGATGATCCTTGAGTTCTTTCTTTTAATTTTGCATGCAGAATTTTGTTCACACCATGATACCTGTCAGCTCAAGGCAACGGCTCTTCCTTGTGGCCGATGAAATGGGAAGCTGGTCTGTGGCCAGGAGGTCTGGAGGATGTTTTGCAACAGTATGTACTTTCAGTCTGGAATGATGCTCTGCAGCCAAATCTCAATGCCAGCCATTGCCATTTTATATTTTAAAATAATTAATTGCATTCTTCTGTGTTAAGCTGTTCTCTTCCCCATGGACTGATCACCCCTTTACTCATTTGACTGCCACTAACATGCTCTGGTGTCTTTTTTTTTTTACAGTCTCACACTGCCACAGATAAATTCTCTCATGACTCTCAGCTACAGTCCTCACCACTTCATTTTCACCCTTTCTGGAGTCCAATTTTAAGGATGAAACTTACCTACCCAACAGCCACATCATCAGGACAATCCCTTCTCGCCTTGTTTTTGAGCAGGTAAAACATGGCGAAGGAATATCTTAATGTGATAATTAAAACCCCCAACCAATTAATCCAATATACAGTATTTTGGGTTACATTTTGCTAGAAAATTAAAGATGCCCATGACCACTCCTGCATGCACTGAGGCCTACCAGAGTGTTAGGTACCCAAGAATTTGGACCTCAGAGCCTCCTTTCCAGCTGACTCTTACCACAGTGTCCTGGTTTGGCCTGGGATAGAGCCGATTTTCTTCTTAGTGGCTGGTAAGTGCTGTGTTTTGGGTTCGGTATGAGAATAGTGTTGACAATACACTGATGTTTTAGTTGTTGCTGAGCAGTGCTTACTCTAAATCAGGACTTTCCCGTTTCCCATACTCTGCTAGCAAGGAGCTGCACAAGAAGCCATGAGGGAGCACAGGCAGGACAGCTGACCTGAACTGGCCAAAGGGATATTCCACACCACAGAGACTCATGCTCAGGACATAAACTGGGGGGAATTGGCCAGGAGGGACCAATTATTGCTGGGCATCGGTTAGAGGGTGGTGAGCAATTGTGTTGTGCATCACTTGTTTCTCTTGGGGTTTATTCCTCTCTCTCTCTCTCTCTCTCTCTCTGTGTCCATCCTTTTCATTCTAATTATTATTATCATTAGTAGTCTTACTATATTTTACTTTGTTTCAATTATTAAACTGTTCTTATTTCAATTATTAAACTGTTCTGATCTCAACCCATGAGTTTCTTCACTTTTTTCCCCAATTCTCCTCCCCTTCCTGTCAGGATAGTGGAGGACTGAGTGAGCTCATTCATTCCCTAGCTCTTTTCTGGAATGAATGAATTTGTTCCCTTTGAAACAATATCTGTTGGCAGTTCTGGAAATAATTTAGTCCAGACACCTTCCTAATGAGCAGTGTGAATGAGACTACAACAGATTTGGCTGCTTCTGTTCCACTTTTGTCCTGGTTTCTGAGCATTCTCCAGCACTTTCATGTGCCATGGCAGCAGCTGCGCAACACAGGTTCACGTGGCAAGGGCACCACTTGGACATGTGATGCCACGGACTCTCACATTGCCTCAGATGTTTCTAAAGACACTTCCTCACCTTCACACAGAGAGAAAATTATTATAGCGTACTAAAGACTCGGGGCCAAACGCTGTGTAGGGTGGGCTCGACCTTCATATTCCTAGTCCTGAGCAGAGGCAATGTTACTGCTCTTGGAGTGAGGGGCCACTTTTTGGGTTGGATGCATTTAACTGAAGCTTTCAATCTAGCTTTTTACCCAGTACAGACCTTGAATAAGACCTGAATAAGACAATCAAATAAAAGAGTACACATGAGAAGATAAAAATAAGAGAACGAAGCAGGTGAATGTGTATGGCAAGACTAAACTAAAACCCTGCAACTACAGGAGTTATACACACAATTGTTTATTCATGAAGGCAATTACAAAACCCCAGGAGAAGATGAGCTGTAAGCCCACAGCCAGCCAGAATCTGGCTGGGATGCCCACCCTGCAGCTGATAGAAGCAGCCAGGAGCTGACTGTGTGAACCAGCTGGAGCAGAGCTGAAGCCTCTCCCTCCAAGGAGAGCGAAGCCGGCCAGGAACACCTCTCACCACATGGCAGCACCCACAACCTGCCACAAGGAAGACGTGATCTCCCCCTGCACCCAGCACCACCTCGATGTTCCTGGGCCTAAACAACAGTAACCTGAGTCTGGAGGGTGCAGATGAGCGCTGGCACTTTCCATCATCCTTCTGAGGGGTGGCATTTTTAGCTGCAGAAGCAGTGCAGGGAGAAGGAAGCAGCTTTGTGGGTACATATGAAGCAAAAAAAGGTCACATAATCTCTCTGACTTGTTTCCAGCCTGCCTGCTACAGCACCAGGGAGGGTCTATCCCCACCAGAGGCAATTCAAGTTTAGTCCCCACAGGTTTGAGACTCACCTGTAACTTGCTTTAAAAAAATAGTGGAGGGAAGACAAGTGTAGGAAGGCACAGAAATCATGACATCTGTGGCCATGAAGCACTGGTGGGATAACCAGGGGACAAACCCTCCTGTATTTTACAGTCTGTGCTATGCAACAGCAGCTCAGAGCTTCAGGTCCAGCCCACTGATCACTGCTCTGGCCCCACTTCAGCTCAGGAGGATGCACTAAAATTGATTACAGATGTCAGATTTGGTCACAGAGCGGTTGTAGCCCTTCAGGCAATCCATCCATCCCTTCCAGAAACAAAGCCCAAGCCAAAGCAAAGCAGCTCCTTCCCCTCTGCCTCTCTGTGGTCAGAGTTGCCTCAGGCTTCATCCTCCTCCAGCTTTTGCTGCTCCTCACTCAGTTTAGGCTTTCCCAGGCTGCAGAAGCCCTTCCCTGCTCTTGGCTGACATGGATCCCTGCTAAACTACTTCAGCCACTGGGGGAGGGGGGACGGGGGGCAGTCCTCCCAGCCCCTTCAGCCACTGCCACCACCTTGCATCCTACATACATGCCCTGCTCAGCAAGAGGGGAATTTTTACAGTTCATTAAGATTTTGAAGAAGAGCTGCTGCACAAGCCAACCTTGATTTCCTGGTGCTGTTTGGAGCGGTGGTGCTGCCACTCACGTGGGGTGGCCGACAGGTGCCTGGAGCACTCAGCTGTCCTTCCTCAGGCTGAACAGTGTCCAAGGTGCAGCCGCACACGCGGACATAGGAGTGAACGGCAGGAACACGGGTTAAGTAGTTCCTATCAACATTGACAGACAGTAGTTCATTTGCCTCTTCCTCCCCAGCAGGGTGTATCTGGGTGCTCCATCCACACCGCAGGTAGACATTGCATCCAGCACTTTGCATTTTAATTGATGGAGAACACAAATAACATCAGATTGCTCGGGACATTATCTTTCACTATTTTGATTTCAAAAATCAAAGCTACCAAACCAGTAGCATAAAGATCCTCTTATTACAGGTAATAGGAATTGCTGCATTATTGCTCTGTCCTGCCACTTGTAGTAGTCAATGGCTTATTGCCTCTGAAGAACATCTCTATCATGTAACTGTGCCTGTGCTGTATTTGCACAGCTTAAGAGGGCTGTTACTGACCTGAACTCCCTCTTTGGGCTGGCTGGGGACGTGAAAACTTACCTGATCAGGAAATGATGCTTGGTGAAAATGCTCTATAGTTTCCAAATTTCCCTGTTTAAAAGGAGCAGCAAAGGTGTTTCAGAAATAATACATTCTCTTAGCTGAAAATTGACCACATCCTTCCCTATTCTTAGCAGAATACCCGCATTTCACTGTGAGATGCCCGTTTTCTCCAGGGGAGATAAAGAACTATGCTTCTTACACTGGCCTTTGAACCGATACATTATTTGAACTAAAATCTCTCCTCAAGAGCCTTAAGTTTTAACTTGGAGGAGACAGCATCAGGTAGCTGAAACACTTGAAAAGAACTGCAGCTTTACCAGTATTTACTATTAACTTCGAAGCATCAGGACGTGCTATTTCCACACGCTGTTAATAGGATCCCACGTACCTTTGGGTCTGTGTTTGCACTGAGCCCAGGTATGTTTCATTACAAATGTCTTCCCTTGTCCCTGGTTTTGTTCCCCTTGCTGTGTCCCAGGAGTGTGCCAAACACCTTAATCTGCTTAGCAGAGTCCTCTTCAGCTACGGGACACTCTCTGCTACCTCTGAGCAAGAGAAGAGCTGCAATGCCCAGTTGTGGGCAAAGGGGCAGTACCCCTAACAGCACACTGGGAATGGCACCAGGAAACACGGAGCTACCACAGCTGCTGGAGCCACGAGACAGTGTCTCTGTTTCAGTGGTTCGCGGCTGTGAATTTCACGGATTCACTAAATACAGCTGGATGCTGATTCCTAAAAGCAAATTGCTCCAGCCCGCAGGCCCAGGCGTCCTGCCTTTCCCCAGTGGCAGCTGATGGGGTCAGAGTGCTCAGGAACACACCTTCCCACTCCCAGAAACTGTGAAAGCTGTGGCACTGCCACCAGCGCTGCTGAACTGCGGCTCATGTCTAACGTTCTGCCTACGTGACGAAGCACAGGGCATTCCAAAGATGCTCCGTCAGAGCTGCGCACCGCGAAACCCCGTTTGAGGTGAAAACGAGCAGAAACTACCGGGAGCGAAGCCTTAACTTCGCCTTCCCCTGCCCTCGGCAGCGTCGGGGCGCCCCCCGGCGCGGGGCAGGGGGTGCCCCTCCGGGCCGGGCTGCCGCGGGGTGCCCGGGCGGGACAGCGCGGAGCGGCGGCGCAGCCGTGCCCGTGGCTGCCATGCGTGCTCGGCGCGCCGGGG
>VZTE01003529.1:164649-252567 GCA_013397775.1 Eulacestoma nigropectus
TCCTCCGCCCGGCCCCGGCCCGCGCCACCCCCTCCCCGGTCGCCCCCGCAGCCCCGACCCGGGGGGAGCGGGGAAAGTTCCCCCCCTGCGCCCCCCACCCCACCCCTGCGCGGGGGCGCGCAGCCTTTGGCACCCAGTGTGGGGACCCCCGGCAGGAGGGAGCCTCACCCCGGCCCCGGCTAGGGAGCACTGGCTCTCTGTAAGTACAGCTTCATTTTGAAACAGCGTAATTTTTTGCATTAAAAAAAAAAAAGGCAAAAAAAAGCGCCTTGCCCCGCCGCGGTCCGCTCAGACATCTCTTGGATGACTCTTAGTGCGAAATCCCCATGCCGCTGGGGAAAGCAGGAATTTGGGGAGGAAGCTGGCGATTCGGGTCTGCAAATGCAACGTCCTTCAGCACTCTCCTAGTGGAGGAGCGACCCAGCCTCATTTGGCCTTTTTAATTTTAATTACCTTTTTAACACTATCATTTAAATTATTGAGCCTGTGAGATATTTTCAGCAGGTACTTTTAATTACAAAATTGTTTTAAATTGGTTCCATAATTAGACTTGGATTACTGGAAAAGTCTTAAAGTAAACTGCTTTGCTGTAAAATGAACTTAGCTGTGATAATGAGAGCAGCTTCACATTCCTACTCTGGCATGCTATTATATATTTGTGTTGGGGGAATAAGCCATTTTATGATTGAATCGCATCACTAATGGCAGACAGAGCCCAGTATAAAAATTGCTTGGGCTTCTTCTCGTGCCGTAGACTTATGCCAAAATTTTCTAACTGGAATGCCTAAGCCCCAGCAGCTCCAGTCCAGATGTGTTTTCTGTCACTGAATATGGACTTACAGGAATACGGCTGAAGAGGACTTCGAAAAGGTCATCTTGTCCATCCTCCTCCTGATGTGATTCAGTCCTAGTTTTCTCCCTGTAGACGATAATGCCATTTTCCAATAGAAGTCCTGTGACTGCAAATGTGATTCCAGCTAAACAAGCTTTTAAACTGTTGCAGTCAGTACATATCCCTCTTTAGAAATTAATGGCTCTTTTAAAAATTTTATTTTATTGCAACCGTGTAACCCTTGATTTCCTGGCCAGCTCATGTTTCAGTGTGGTGGTGCTATTCAGCCTGTCCTGTGCTGTTCTCGGAACTGGAGTTGTATGTGCTCCTGTCCTTCTCTAACCTCCTTCTTATGGCTCCATTCATAAAAGTGAAGCTGTTCCAAGGCCCCCTCCTCCCCGGGGCTCTGCATATCCCACAGTTTGATTGTCAGCATTTATTTAGCCGATTAGTGCAAGAGGTTCTTCAAAATATGGCTTATATCTCCCTCGAATGAAAGCGTTTTCATCACAGCCGGCAATAAATTGTTGTGCGATGTTGATCGTTATTAACGCCGCTGCCTTTCACCTTGGTAGTGTAACTAATTCTGTATCAAATTTCATTTGTAAGGCATTTTAGCATCTTTCAGTAATTTGGGATTTTTTTTGGTCCAGGTCTAGGAAAAGGCAGTGCACTGAACGATTGTGCATGGGCATAATCACCGGTGAAAAACAATCATTGCTGTTCTGATTATTGCTATTATTTTCCAGTGGGGTTGTGCTCAGAAGGTAGGCACTGTATAAATCCCAGCAAATATACAGTCCTTTCATGTGGTGGAATATACGGTTGTTGGGTTTCTTTCACCCTGAGTCATTCGAGTGGTAAAAATAATGAGCTTTGTAATTAGAACAGAGAACTGTGAATTAGCATCCCTCCTATTTTAGGCTCTGTTGTATCTGTGAGCGAGCTCACTGTGCTTGCACAGCTTGCTGTGTTTGCTGTGAGGGCTCAGCTTTTGGCTCCCCAGCCTGTGACCCAGAGTTTGGGGACTTCTAAGCAGCTGTTGACCAAAGTTGTGATTTCCCAGGATCTTTGAAAATATAATTTCTGTAGGGCTCTCGTTTTATGGATTTGTGTATTTAGACACAAGGCACACGGAATTACTGACTGGTTTGGAAAATGTAGCCCCAGCCTCTTTCTATCTTCTCATTATCTGTTAAATAAGGATAATCATACTTCTCGCAGAGATTTGAAAAGAGCTTTGATGACATTTAATGAAAATACTATGGAGGTGGAAAGAATTTGTTTCAAAAGCTTTAGAAAAAACAGCACTGACAATATGCTGAAATAAAAAACTACCTCACATATTAAAACATTAAAATGAATAGTTTAGGGTTATTTTTTCTATAAAGCAATCCACAGCTTATATTTTGGATCCCATTTACAGCTTCTTCCCTTCCTTGGCTGATACCAGGATTTGTCTGCTGTAATAATCCTGTCATGACTTGTGTGACTCCTTCTATTTTATATCTGACTAAGCTCTATTGATTGTCACGTTCTACCATTTCACCCCAAATCAATACTACTTATAACTCTTGTCAATAACCCTTCAGAGAATAACTTTGTTTATTACGCTTTGACTTTCGCAAGAGTGGATCTAGCGAAAAAATTTGCTGTAGAAGTGAACTCAAATGAGCAAACCTTTCAGCTATCAATATCCCTCATTCCTCCCTGATGTATTTAAAACTCTGCTGATACCGAGGATAAAGTGTATCTCTCATACTTCAGCTTGTGGCTTTCACCTAAACATTTTTGTTTACAGAATCGCAGAATCATTTAGGTTGGAAAAGACCTTTAAGATCATCGAGCCAAAGTGTTAACCCAGCACTGCCAAGCCCACCACTAAACCATGGGCCCAAGTGCCACATCTACACGTTTTTTAAATACCCCAGGGGTGGCTGACTCAACCACCTCCCTGGGCAGCCTGTTCCAGTGCTTGACCACCCTTTTGGTAAAGAAATTTTTTTTTACTATCTGATCTAAACCTCCTCTGGTGCAACTTGAGGCCATTTCCTTCTGTCCTATTGCTCATTACCTGGGAGGGGAGACCATCCCCCACCTGGCTACATCCTCCTTTCAGGTGGTTGTAGAGAGTGATAAAGTCCCCCCTCAGCCTTCTCTTCTCCAGGCTGAGCATCCCCAGCTCCCTCAGCTGCTCTTCGTCAGGAACGACAAAAAAAGAGATGAAGTAGGAGCAGGCTGGGAAGGCTGGTATGAGGAGAAATGAAATGCGTAGTGGATGGAGCTGATGACAACTTACTTTGTACAATACCTTAAAACTCCTGAGTGCACAGTGAAACCTGTAGTATGGAGATAATAGCTGTAACAATAATTTTTTACATATATTTCAAATTCCTGAAATTATGTTAAAATAGTGGAGGATGATGAAATCTGAAAGGAGAGGCAGAAAAAAAGTTCAGTAAGCTTCTGTTTTTGAGGTTTGTTATGTGGTCTTGTACTCAGACGTGACTTGGGCACGTGTCTGCTTTGTTGTCATGGGTCAGTTGGCTGAACTGTGTTCTTCTGCAGTGCCTTCTGCAGGGCCCAGTGGGGAGTCTCAGGGCTGCAGCACGCATCACCACAGGCTTGGAGGGGGCCGTGACCTTGTCTTGCCTCCTGGCCTCGAGCAGGGTCAGCTTTCTGGCTGGTTTTCTTGTTCTGTTCCATCTCTTCGATCTTCCTCGGCAGAAATGCACACTCCAGTTCCTCCAAAGCCTGGATGGCTCCAGTTTCTCCGAACTTTTCCTAAGTTTTTGTCATGCTTTCTGGATTGCTGGTTATTCAGACCATGAGCTTGCTCTCGTGGAACCACTTCCCTGTGGAATGCGCTTCACTGGCACTGACACAGAGCTGAGGAATATCTGCCTGTGCCTTAGTGCTCTGCTCCTGCAGGTCCAGGGTACCTTTGCTGTCATTATAGGATGCTGCTGGGTTATATTCAGCTTCTGGTTCCCTGTTGCTCCCAGGCTTGCTCCTGCGGGGCTGTTACGTGGCCAAATGTTCCTATTCCATGTTGCTGCTTTTTTTTGGCATTGCAGTCAATTTGTGGTGTTTCCCTGGTTGCGTGTTCTGTAGGCAACATCCCTGCACAGCAGTGGTGCTTTTAAACTGGGAAGTACATCGTGCATGATGGTAAAGAAACCTGGCATGTTGTGAAATCTTCAAATACATTGAATTTTAGTGATTCCATGAAAAATAGTGGTGGGCTTCTTTTTCTAGACCAAGGCTGAAGTGTTACTGCTCTGTGATTGTCGTGCATTTGATTGAAATTTTGGTTATGCCTTGGTTGTGGTAACTAACCATTGACTTTGGATGTAGTGGCCATCACAAACACATCCCTCAGGTGTCTAAGGATGGTGGACTTGTTTCCCTGGGGTAGTAAAAGTTTTCGTGTGTGCTGATGATGCAAGCCTGTGATAGGGCTGACTTTTTTGGTAACCTGCAGTTGTTTCTGGCAAGAAAAACCAGTCAGAGATTTGCCATAACCTCCTTACATGTGATTTTGGGATTATAGAGAAGGTTTTCTGAAAACTCAGAATGTTTTCTGATGCCCTCTCACTAAGTCTGTAGTTAATGTATTTTACTGTCTCCCTCTCAGTGCATCTGCTTCGCTTGTCAAGCAAAACAGGCATTTCAGCCTCGAGTTCCCTGTACGTTCCATGAAATCATCAGTTATTTTGCAGGATTGTTTTTAACCTCCAGTTTATTAGAGAAGCTCAGTGTTTTGGAAGGAAGAGATTTTTCCCACCGTGACAGGATCTCAGTCCCAGATGAACCTCATGCAACCTCTGTTCTCAGCAGTTAAGTACCATTCCGGCGCTGTTCTGATTGCAAGTGGCAAGGCCGGTGACATCAGGGGTTGGCAGTTCATCATTTGTCTTAGTGGCACATCCATCTGCCTACAGCCTTGAGAGAGGTGGGCATATTTGATAGATTAATCTTAAATCAGTTCCTTAGCACTCTGCAAGAAGGAGCTTTATCACTGATGTGCCGTGCCATTTGGAGACTGAGGTTAACTTTGCTTCTCTGCTTTGCTCCCTTACTCCCAGGGTTGCAATAGAATATCTTTGATCTCTGTATTAGGGATGATTACAGCTTTAGGAGAATTAATTAATTATGCTTTGCATGATTTTCTCATCTATAAAGTAGATAAGCGATGTATTTTGTGGGCGTGTTATGAGGGAGTTCGAGAACCTCCCAAAGAAAATGTTACCGGAATGAGAAATAGGAATTTTAGCAAAGTGCAAACTGAGCTTTAGCAAAGTAGAAGGTTCTTTCCTATTCATGATTTTTGTTGTTGGTATTTGCGGGGTTTAATAATTAAATATTCTTACCAGAATTACGAAGATGCTATCTTTTTTAACTTTTACAGATTCTTACTGATTTTTTTCTACAGCATTGATCATGTACTCATTTTTTTTTCCCCAAATATTGTCTAACTCTGATTGCAATTCATTTATTTTTATAACAAAATACACATTATTAGAAGTAGGAAACCTTGCACTCGTGCTGTGCATTTTCATGAGGTTTTAGGCAGGAAAAGGACAACAAAGTGTGGCATGAATTCATATTTGCTGTGTGCTGGTGCAAACGTGAATGAAGGCTGGGCTGCACTTACTGGTGAGCGTTGCTTAGTCAGAAAATGAGCTTGAGGGATAAAGCAGTGTACTGTGTACAATTTGATTCACTAAGTGGAAAAATTTGCTTTGCTAACATATTAAGGAGACCGAAGGTACAAGTATCTTACCAAATTCAGCAATTTAACTGTGAAACTGGCATCTACTCACTTGGTTTTATATCTCCTCAGCCACTTCCTTCGAGGTGGCACAAGCAGAGCATTATGAAACCAGTTATGGGCTGTACATCTATTAATTCTCGCAGTGGCGTGGTTTGCAACAGCAGTTTTTGGTGTCCACGCTCACCTTCTATCTGACTGTGTTACCCCATTGCTTCTGTTGGCACCAAGTTTGGCCTCCTGCTTTTGAGAGGGGGCTCCCAATGGCTTTTCCTGAACAGCTGGGCTGCTGATAGGATTTATCCGAGTTGGGATGTTTCTTTCTCCTCGTACTGTAAACGGTGGAAGCGGTTGGTGGTGCCATCTGTGCTCACTGAGATCCTGTGGGCCAAATGTGTTTCCACATTTGTGACCCTTGAATCTTTTAAATCGAGTAGTGTCCATCCTGGGCTCCTCTTCTTGTTGTTAAGAGATTGTACCAAGATTTTTTTAGCTAAAGAGGTTCCAGAATTTATCAGGAACATTTCTGTATTAATTGATTTTGTCAGTATGACCAGCTTCAGAAAGGAGTATAGGGGCTTTTCTGCCAGCATCCCTACTTACTTTCGATGAACATATCTCAGCAAACCCATAATTTGACAAATATTCTTGCTTGTGGTAGCTTAATAGTAACAATAGTAATAAAAATGCGACTTTTTTTTCATTTAGCTCTTCTCATCCATGGTATTTAAAGCACTTTATGAGGGAACATAAGTTTTATTATGTCCCTTCGTAGATGGAGAAATGACTGTAGAAAGATTAAATGTTTTGAAGACAAATTTCACGTAAGAAACAAATGTTGCCGTAGACAGGGAAGAGATCCTTTGGATCTTCATCCGGCACTTTCTTCTGTAAATAGAATTTAGGGAAATTCCTAATCCACATTTTTATAATATGGCCTCTATAATAGGATTTTTTGGCTGTGACTGTCTTCTAATTGAGATGAGCAGCTGATTTCCTATTCACTTAAATTGCTACTTAAGCAAATCACAGAGAGAGTTTTTCCAGTGTGGTTTATTTGCCTGACTCCTTTATGTCTGAGATAGCACATGGCATTTTTCCAGACACCAAAAACATCTTCAGAATAACAACAACAAAAAAGTGTTATAAGTTAGGGTAGAGCCCTGAAAAATGGTATTATGCAGGTTTCTCATGGTGTAAAGCCCATATTAACAGGAAGGGTATTTCTGCCTTGCTCAGTCATCTGGTTCATGATCACAGTTTACACGAAAGGGCAACATTAGAGAAGTATTACATGTGATTTCAAATTAATTCTAACATACTTGAACAGTTGGAGAGGAGATCATTGCATGACCAGGCAGCTCCATGCAGGCTGTGGCACGAGTGCCATTTCCTTATGTTGCCCATCCCACTTCAGAAATCAGTGGATGTGTAATGTGCTCCCATAAAAATATGGGTTAATCTTACAAATGTTTGCTCATGAAAACATAAGAGGTAATGCAGAGGACACAGAAGGATGAAACAGGTCTGGTCCCTTGGTCCTTTCTGCACATGGTGAAGCAGGGCTAAGGGTGCAGCAGAGTTTCTGTGTAAAGCCAAATTCTGCAACTAGTAACAATTTACAAAATCTGGAAAAAAACAATCTGGAAACTGAAAAGAGGAAATGGAGCTTACAATAGCCTGAGGAAGAAAACAGGTTATGTTACTAAGGGTTAGATTATGTAGAAGTTGGGTTATCGAGGGTATCATGAGATAATATCCTAAAAATAAACTCTCTTGTACATTGCTAAAGAAAAAAATGGGATATGGCATGCACATGAATCAGAGGAATCATTGTATCACTGGACTTCCCATTCCGGAGACCAAGAGAACATGCTAAAAAGAAGAGGTTGTCTTTGAAAATGCAAAGCCTTCAGATCTTTTTAGGTACTGCAGAAAGGCAGCAAAACATATAGCTGTTTATCTGTCAGGAGGCTGGAGAACACCATACAGATTCAAGGGAAAAGCTGCCATACGTGCTGGGAGGGAGGAGATGATGCTCAGAAAAAGAAGCCTGTAAACATGGGGTCCTGTTCTCACTTCTGTCATTAACACCAGCAAGTGTGTACAGTAAAAAAAATATGGAACAGAAATTTCATTTCCATCTTTCAAGACATGGGACAACACACTTCAGAGCAGAGTCACAGAAACAGGAGTGAAAAAGAGCTCAGAAGCACCTGTAGTTTATCCTCCTGCCCAGAACACGGGACTCACACATTTACCTCAGGCATGTTACCATTTGAGACTTTAGGTTGGAAACTCTACAGTCTGTCCCAGTGCTTCATTCTCTTAACCATTAAAAATGTTTTTGTCAAGTCCAACTCAAATCATCATTGCTGTAACATTGGACTCAGAGGATTTCTGTCTCTAGTGTGGGATTCCCAAGTGTTACTTCCTCCACTGTGCTGCCTGTCAGTGCAAATCCACCAGTGCTGTGTCTTGGGCCATCCTGACTGCTGCTGTCACTTTCCTGGGTCAGGCTGGAAGAATCCAGACCGCCCCAGTGCAGCAAAGTGTCTTTGAAAAGTTGTGGAGTAATTGACGGTCTGGGAGCTGAGGTTTAGCTGTAACTGCCCGATGTTCATCTGTTGCTGATGATTCTCGATGGTAAAACTTCCATTTTTCTGGTTTAGTGAAGGTCACAGCTAAGTTTGTATTTAACACAAGATCTGGTATCTTACCAACAGCTAACAAAAAGGTCAGCCTTACCTTGCTAGTTCGGGAGGGCTTGCAAGGATTTTCCAAAGTCACAATTGGAAAGCATCAGGAATAAATCTTGGAGCCCTCCCATAAAAGATGCTTATTTACACAGTCTGTTCTCCTTGGGGATATTAGACCAACTCTTTGTACTTGATCATGATGTAAACAGTATGGTTATTGCCACAGTAAATTGCACCCAAGTGAATTTCTATTTTACTTCTGTAGTCTGAGTGAAGTTGTATATACTGAACAGCCCTGTGGTAATAGATTAGATCCACACAAAAGCCAGTCAATAGCTTAAGACTTCATGTGTGTTTGCAAATAAACAATTTTAACTGGAATTTTTATAAGCAGCTGCTTAACAGCTGTCACCCCCAGTGCCTGAGTTCCCATTTCCAGTGAAATGGTTGCTAATTATGGGTATCCAGAAAGACTGTGTCATTCAGGAATGGCAGGGGGAGAGGTGGGGGATATTAGAGAGTGTGTGAGGAGGAGTTGCTTGGTTAGGCTAAAATGGAAGTTAGATTTAGAGCAGCACTAAGAGCTGAATTAGCAAGAGGAGGTCTGTGATGGTGTGGGGACTGAAGTCAACAGCACTACATGCTTGGGTAAATCTTTTAGCTGTAAGAACTTCATGGCATACAGTGTGATTTTTTTTTTCTGATACTCTCTGGAAGCCTACCACGCTATTGCTGTGTTTGTCTAAGAATGATTTGTATTCTGAAAGCCACGGGTACTTATGAGACAGAGAGGCATTTTTCTGTATCTCTCCACTTAGTTGACATTTTTAGGGATATTTTGTACACATCATCTTACTCAGAGAAAACACAAATGATCCACTTAGAACTGCAAATAAATAATAAATAATTTGGTCTCCTGTAAATTGGACTTATAAAATAGCTTGATTGCAATTACCAGCTTTGCAGTAATCTTGGAGGAATTAAGATAAAATGGTGTTATCATGAGCAATAGTAAAAATGAAAATACACAGACATTTGTCTTGATCTTGTAAAAGTGCAGAACATTCTTCTCTCCTCTGAAGGGGCACCATACCCCCAAAAAATACAGTCACAGCCATTCTGGGGGAGCACCACACTGCTGCAACCACAGTCCTGCTCTATCCCTCCTTGGGTTCAGAGATAATCATCCTGGGCAGTTCTTCCCGTTGCTGATGCATACAGTCGCATGCTCTCTTCTCTGCACTCCTTGTTCTCTTCTCTGAGGCCTCAGGTTCTTCTGTGGGGCCAGTGAAGAAGTATGGAGCATACAGCCTCTCTTTTCATTTGACATAATTCCAGGTTAATACCATCTGGAGTTACATGGGTGAGCTGGAGGGGGTGACGTGGTTGTGACAGCACAGTACCCACATTTTAAACCTCCCCCTCTCTCTGCGCTATGGGATTCACGTCCCAAAAAGCAAGGCTGTTGTTTCAGGCCTTGCCCCCTTCTCTTTTGACACTCAGAAGTGTTTGCCCAGATGGAAGAATCCACCTTTCAAGTCTAGCAGAGTCCTTCCCTGCTGATAGCTTGTGCATCACCTGTCACTGCTGCCCTTATCCAGTGTGTCTGTCGTGGAGACCAGCACAAGAAAGGTGCAGTCTAGGACTGATTTTGTCAGGACTAGGCTGGTCTGTAGAGGCTAGGATAGTTTAGTTCAAAGGGAAAATCCCACTGAAAATATTTAGCAGATAAAATATATGGATGATTGCGCACTGTGTGTAGATGAAGCCCAACTCCATTATACCCATGATCTCTTGGAAATTAGGTCACGTTGGGACACGCTTCTGCACAGTGGCTGTAAGAGATGCCAGTGGAAGAAATTGCAGGAAGGGGCATTCAGTTATAAAGGAGGGATGAAGGAAGGGGTACACAGCTGTCTTTGCATGCAGCCATGCACTGATGCACTTAGTGTGCCCCTTATTAATCTTATGGATAGGTGCATGGGTAGGGAGGAGGATAAGTAGAGAGATGTATGCATATATGCTGAATAAGAGTAAGAAAGTAAAAAAACCCAACAACCCAGCAATGAAACGGCAAAAAATATGCTACTCTCATTGACAGTCATTCCAAGGTTCTTATGCTTGTTCTTAACATTTACAAGGTTGCTTTTTACACTGAAAAATGGATGAGCGCTGCCTCTAATGCTTCTGTTTAGGCGCAAGAGTGATACTGGATTCATGTGAGGGATGGAGAGCGGGATAGAGTTGGGTATATTTAGATTCTGTTTCATTTTTATTTCATATTCAGTAACGTTACAGAGACGGACTTCATTCCTCATTTCAAAGAGAAATCCATCAGATAAATTGCGTTCACTGCGGGGAGAGGAATTCTGTCAAAACCAAGATGAAAGATGCCTTTCTGCAGTAGCCTTGATGTACTAGGAGGTGTGTTTCCTGGATGCTGCTAATAGGTGTGTTTTTTAACCCTGGGTTCTGTATGTGGAAGAGTTTTCTTGGTTCTTCCAACAGGCTGTCTGAGAAACCTTGTACTTAGAGCAGGTAGATCTATGCAGCTTGAGAAGTCGGTATGTTGGCCAGGGCAAGGTTACAGGACTGAAAAATAAACTTTTCTTAAGAATGCCAATGTTATTAGAATAATAATGAATGTAAAGGGGCCCTCATTTAGAGTAGCTCAGAATTATGTCAACTAGAAGTTTTGCTGCAGTGCATTACTATCACAGGTAAATGATTCGTGACATTTGCCATCCTGGCCTGTTTAAAGTTGTGATTTAAAAATGCAGACTTTCAGGGAAAACAGTTATAAATCTGATTTTTTATATATTTTATAAATCTGATCTGAAAATTATTTTTTTCCAAAGGAACAATGTAGCAGCTCCCAGTTGCAACTCCGTAGTCATCCTAACATTTGCTGTTTATGATCCCTTTTTGCCATACTTAATCTCAGTTTAATTCTTTGGTTGTTTTATTTGAGAGGAAAATGTCCCTTGGTAGTGCATATATACATATGTTGTTAGAAAAAATATTTTCCGTATGCTGATATTTTCTGTCCTTGCAGTCAAGTGATTCTGTTATCATAAAATCTGCTCTGAAGTACAAACCCAAGGCAGTGCAGGGAGCTGCAGCAGGGTTTCAGGAGCCAATGGGACTGGCAGCTTACTTTGAATGTTAACACGAGACTGCTGTTTGTTAGCTTGGAAATCCATTTGCTGGTTTTTCCCTGATCTGAACGTGTTTGGAAATAGGATGATGCAGGGATTTTCCTATTCATCAGCTTTCCATTTCTCCTCTGAATTTCCTATCTCGCTCCAAGGCAGTCATTCAGGCCGTGGGGATTCTGGTCACCAGCAGCCCTGCCAAATTTCCTACAAGAGCAAATCTGGATCCTCTGTATTACTGCCTACGCTTGACCTTGAGAATGGAGGAGGTACGGGTGAGAGGAGTTTGTATGTGATGAAGAGATCTGGCCTCATGAAACAGTTCTAAAACAATGCCCCCCTCAATTTACATGCAGGGATGAGGAAAATCTGCTTTTTCTAGAACACAAGATGATGCTGGTCCTTCTGGTTTGTTGTACACCCTCTCCTTTCAGTGTCTGAAGACCACTCCTTCTTTCTGCCTTACATCCTTGCCAGTCCATATTTATCTCTTCCTCTGACCTATTTTTAGAAGTACTTACCTGAAAATAAAATGAGCAGGTGGACTAGTGCCTTTTCTGGGAGATTCTCTGGGAAGCTACAAGGCAATTAAAAAATGTTTAATATGTCTCTTTTTGTAGTTTGGCTCCCATTCAGCCTTCTCCAGATCATCTGGTCTCTCTGCTGTCTAGATCAGCTAGCTTTTAAAAAATGTCTTCACGCACACTTTTTAACCATTTGCCTTGATCAGGAAAAAAAAAAAAGACAGAAAAACAAGACAGGGATGTGTTAGATGGGGAAAAAGGTAGTCGAGGGATGTATTATTCAGGGCTTTTTATAAAGCTTCCCTTTTCTTCCTAGTTGTAATGGTAGTTTCAGTCTTGACTCTCTTATTGAACTTGACTGAATTTGTTTGGTTATTTCTGGGCTATTTTAGTGAGTTTTGAAAGCAAGGGCTGGTCAGTGCCCAGTCCTGAGTGTTCCTTACGATCAGTTCATATGATCTGTGGTGGGAAGGGAGGGATTCTGTACATCCAACCCTAATGACCTGAATTTGTAAAGCTAAATAGCAACACTGCTACTGGCATGACTCACTATTATTTTTAGCTCTGAAGAGGAGACAGTAAAGCAAAGGTTCATCTTTCCATACCAATTTGAACAATCTGCCTTTTGTTGAACAATCTTAAATTGCTGAGTGGTTTAATGTTCATCTTTCTGTTTTTAACCAGACTTCTTCAAGACGCCATGCATCTGATTGGTTTCTGTTCATAATAGGCTCATTCCTTGAGAGAATGGCTCTCTGCTCTTCTGGTCCTGTACAGGCCTTTGCACAGGACAGAAACTTCGCAGCTTGAATTGTTGCTGGAAACAGCCAAAGTAGAAAATGTGACTGGTTTAACTGAAACAGCAACACAGAAGTCTGTGGATTTGGTTTGTGCTATTTAAAGTATAAATATTTCCTCCATTTTCCTTTAGAGTGGTAATTGTTGTATGTTTAAAGAATAATTTTCGGAGGTGAGACATTTGGTAGTACTCGTATAATAAAGGAAAAATCACATTTTCCCGTGGGATGACTGATCCAGATCCAGTTTGGAAAAGTGCGCTTATTTCTGAAAGCTTTTGCCCCTAATCTCATGGAGTGCTGCAGAGCCTGCCAGGCTGCATGGCCTCTGCTCCTGCCGGGGTTAACTGGGGAATACCTGGTTGTTAAAATCCTCTGTTGCACCCAAGCAGTTCCAGTCTCTAACACTGAATTTCTAACTAAAGGTGAGTGGTGACACTGTCAGATTTGAAGGAAAAAACATGTTTACACCTTAAAAAAGCAGTGAAGTGACTTTGGAGTTTAAGAACTGCTTTAGCATTAGCATAAGCACTGAAGTAAGCTTAAAGTCCATAAACTTTCAGTGAAACAAAGGCCCTGAGCTACTGTGAAGGTACAGGGCAGACAGAGAGGTGCTACTGCCTTTGAGACACTTGCTAAGACTGTGACCAAAGCAAAGGCCTGCATTCAGTTTACTCAATAGTGGAGTTTAGGTCCTAGTCTGTGGCTCATAATGGTGATGCAGCTTACTTGATAAGGAGATTACTGGTTTTATGGTAAATTGAAGAAAAAAAAATATTTTTAATCACTTTGGGAAACTGCACATCCAGCAACCTTTTAATGGAAATAAACGACCTTACCAGGATATAAATCTAATTTGAATTATGTCTTGAGAAGGACATACGATGGTGAATGTCAGCTGAGTGATGCTTATGTGTTCTCTGTAGTGAAGTCTTGGTCTGCTATGTATGGAAGACTTATCTGAGCCAAAAAGGGAAGTAAGGGCAGAGAATGGGGAGTACAGGGGAAGAATGTGCCTTGCATTATCAGGGGATTGCAAATTCAGATAAAGTAAGACACAGACATTTTGTCAAAGAAGTCGAGTATGTAAGTTTAAAGCTTGCTCTAGGCAGTTTAACTTAGCCAGCACTTCCAACAGCTGATAACCTAAAGTGACACTGACCTTGGCAGACTTACAAGGGTAAGATTTGCACAGGGATGAATTATTTTTTGATCAGTTGCTCAAATATATGAGACACAGTCCGGCATTCCTTCAGTATTGATTATGGATGTTTGTTTTATCCCAGAACAAACATACTGATTGCAGACGGTGGAAGTAGAACAGTCTCTCTGTATATTTGAGCTCTTCTCTATCCATTTTATTATATCCTGGGGCACAGTGATGCTACTGAGCTTGTGCTGTGCTGCTCTCTCCACTTGCCTCCTTGACTCATTCATTTTTAAAGCTGTATTGCATAGAGTAGAAAGTAGTGGTTTTGTTCAGTAACTCTCTGTACAATCAGGATTTTTGGCCAGATTGTCTTTTTTTCTGGCCTTGTTGCCTTCCTGTCCAGGAGATGCTTCATGACTTTGGTGTGTGGACACACAATTCCAATAGTGCAGGTAGTTTTCAAGTGTCATAAGTGGCTGCTTTGAGGCTGTCAGTGTTTAGAGACACGGTGGAGGCAACTTAGCCACAACGTCACTATTTTTAATCCACCCTCTGTGTACTGAATCACTGTACCTCTTGCTAAATCTGTCAGGGTCTGTGGGTGGTAAATGCTGCTAGGATGTAAATCCTTTTTCTTGTGAGGAGCTACCCAGACTCAGGAAATAAAAAATGCTGTGGTGGGAACAGAACTCAGCTGTACCCTCCCCTTGCTCATTGTAGTCATTTCTGTATAGCGGAATTGGGCAGCTCTGGAGTCATAGCCCTTTTCTGCAAGGTCATAATTTGTGGCCCAGTGGACAGAGCCTGTTGGTTGCTTGGACTAACTGAATGCTGTCAATGCCAAAAGTCCCACAGATATTCACATTTTAGGCTTAATATATTAAAATGCCGGTGATTAAAAAAATCCCTCAAAACGTAACAAAAGCCCAGCCCCAAAAATGTTATGAGATACCTCTGGAAAAGTGACAACTGAAGGGTCCCTTCTAGATCTCCTGTTGAGTGACTTGCTGGGTTCAGAGATGCTTTTGCACGTGCTACTTTGCCCATCTGTTCTCCCTGCTTCCTCAGATCCCCTGAGCAGACAGAGAAGCACAACTCAGAAGACTTCTGTTCTCTCTGCTCTTCAGAGAGAGGAAATTGTGTCAACTACAATACACTGCTTGGATGCAAAAAACCCTGAGCTGGCAGGTAAAAAACCCCCAGATAGTATCCCTGGCATGTGTAAGGCGAGTTGCCCAAAGAATCCCAGTCCCCCTGGTTTTAACAGTGGTCACTGAATTACAGACCTGACATTTTTGGACAACTGTATTTTTTTGTTTGCTTGTTCCTCTGTTACACATTTAAATAAAGGATGTAATACTGTGGTGAGAAATGGCTTAATTTATACCATTTTCTTTATCAGCATGGCCTTTAAGTCAATAACATGTTGTAAGACTCCAGCTTTTGTGAGCTAAATCTCTGCTGACAGCACATGATTGACTCAATTTTGCAGATGGGACAGATTTCCGTGTTGTGTCTCAACCTGTCTTATGATTACTTGCACACAGACCTAGCCACTGACAACCCAAAAATGTTAATGTGGGTGAATGCTCACACATATGCCTTACACATATGTGAACACCCACTCCTTTATGCGTTGCTGGAGGAAAAAATATACTCGTACACAAGAATCCTGTTCTTTATACATGGGGACTACAGGATGCAAAGTTATGCAGCCAGAAATAGGAGCAGGGCGTTGAAATGTCAGCTTGTGAAAAAATGGCAGATTAATATTGAGTGCTTGTATATTCGAGGGGGCTGAGTAGGACAGGGATTTGTACTTGATCATCGATCCTTCCTCCTTCACTAGGTCAGCACTTGCTAGCTCCAAATCTGAGTCTCCTTTCACCTGGAGGCCTTCTCCTACCATACTCTTGTGGGATACCTGTCTGTCTCACAGCCCTAGGCCACTTGACACTAATTCCCAGTAATTGCTGTCAGTGTTGAAGGAAAAGCCAGTACTGAATCAGCAAAGAGACGGGATTGTTCTGCTGTCCCTGAAGTTTTACATTTAGCACCAGTTGTCACACGAGGCTGCTGTGGCCTCCCTGTGTATTTTCTCAATGTTTCCTGATTCAGTGAGGACCACGGGAATTCTGCATCAGAAGTAAAATGTCACAATTAAGTAGAGAAATTCAGTTTCCAAACTTTCATGGAACAATTTCTTATCGTAGAATATCCTGAGTTGGAAGGGGCCCACAAGGATCATGGCTCTGCACAAAATGTCCCATGGATGAACCATTTAGGGTCCTTCTAGAGATACATTGGAAGCGTTTAAAAATATAAAATTTAGCTCACTTTTCCATTTTCTTTACCTTAATGCCAGTTTAGAAACTGTTATTTCTGTTCAATAGACTTCAGTTGTAGCTGGCTAATGCCTTCACAAAAAAAAAAATTCTGCCCTACTTGATCCTGTAACTTATAAAACTGAGCGGGGGAGACCCTGGGTCTCTCTGAAGGCTAGATCATAACTCCAGTTTATTTGTACAACTGCTGGCTTGAATTTCTTTTAAGAGTTTGTCCTCTAAGCATTCATTTTCCTGTTTAATGAAAAATCATTGCTTGGGGCTGAGCCCTGACACATGAGGTGGCATTTCAAGATCAAATGTTATTAATGTGGAAAAAAAAAGCGATGGAGACCACTGATTTAATTGAAGGACTTCATTTTCAGAGGTGATTTATCCCAAATTTCTAGTAAAAGTCCATGGAAGTTGTGATTTTGTACCGTTTTTTGAAATTGGATCCTGACCTAAGACACCTCAATCATATGGCACCATTAGTGGGGACTTCTGGCCGCTGTACTGAAATGTCTTTAAAACGTGACCATCTGCCCAGTGTTCTGCAAAGGCAGGAAGTACTAATTACAGAATATTCTGGCAGCTCTGGACTTGTGACACAGCTGAATCTGACCCAGTATATTCACGAAATTGATGTATATTGAAAACTGCACAGCTCAATAACACTGTTTTCTGAACTGTTTTGCCTTTGTGTAAGTATATTAGACAAAAGGAGTATATTTTTAAAAGGCGTTCAGTACAAATTTGCATGAAAATGGTACTGTTGCTGCAGGATTTATTATGAACTGTTTTATAAATAATCTGCTTTTAAACAGACACTAAATACCTATTTATGCAACGTAGCAGTTGAAAAGTTAGTATGTATTTTAAGACTGACAGTAGCTTACAGTGTTCAGCATCTTTGGCTTGTACAGCAGAACATTTTTCACTTAACTACATATTTAAAAAACCAAAGCAAATACCAAGAGACATACTGTGCACATACACACAGGATTTAAATATAAAGTTCAGGTCACATAATGAGTCAGCTGCAAGCAGGAAAATATTAAATCTGATGGTTTTTTAGTAGATGTTCTCCTGTGTTTAGATGTTGTAAAGGTTCTTTGTCAATAGATAATGCAGTATGCACTACGAGTTGAACGACCTAAGCCAAAAAGGTTTCTAAATGGATAAATGTTAAGAACTGGAACTACAGAGTCTGATCCCCTTAGCTGAGCCCATGAGAGGACTCCTCTTCAGCCACGCTGTTCAGTTCTGCTTTACTCTGTCTGCAGAACTGCTCACAGACCTGGTGCCTGCTAAACAAGGGCAGTGCCTGCATCGTCTTGCCCTTTTAACAGCAGTGGCCCTTAGCGTTGTCTCCCTGCTTTTGAATCCAGCTTCCGACTCTGAATTGAGAACCTCTCCCACGGCCTCTGGGTGAGGTCACGTGTCCCTTGCTACCAAAACTGACTGTGTTCTGTGAGTGGTTTCACCTCTTGTTAGACCATTAATGAAGCTTGCTCCAGACATCAAGCTTAACAGCAAAATTGCAGGTTTTTAGTAGGCAGTGAAATAATCTTGACATTGCTCCAGGCTTGTATTTGTGGGATTTTTATGCAATGTGCTTCTGGAACGGAGTGGAATATTGTATTCTGCCTACTCATTCTTCTGTTCTTCATGTAAATATACACTTAAGTGTTTGATGGAGGCAGTGATTTTTTTAAATCAAACAGGTTATATTTATTTAAGCGTGGATCTTCTATCCACTCCACCCAAGCAGGTGACAGTTCCTAAGACTGATTATTCAGGATGAACACCTCTCCGTTATTCATGAATATGTGTGCTGTATGTGCAGGAGGGCACTCGTCCCATTCTGAAGTGGTCACCACTTCTGCTCACAGATGCTGTCCTTGCTCTGGCCTCGCCATGTGAATTCTCCAGGGACTGCTTCTGCTCCCAGGTACCCTTGGAATCAGTTGCCATAGCGTTGGGTTTGTCTTGTTCTCAAGTTTGTACGGCCACACCAAACAGCTGCTGTGTGAAATGAAGGCCATTCCTGTCCCTAGTCTGCCTCAAATGGGCTGATCCACTGCGATTCCGCTGTGTGTGGGACTTGTCACGCAGGAGCAGCCAAGATGTCCCTGTGCATCTTGGTTCACTGGGGGACAGTGGTGAGAATCCCACCCATATCCTGCCTGCAGGGTGAGTTTGTTTCAGGGGTACAAAGCTGTGGCTTTATGTTTGAAATCTTGAGGAATAAGTAGCTGAAGTAATTGTTAGCAAATGGTGTTTCTATTCAATTTTGAAAGGAATATATGATTTTTTCAGGGTCATTTTAGCAGTGCCAAGTGGGAAGACTCCTTGGGCAAAAGATCTGACTGTTTAGAAATTAAAATGGTACAGAATAGATACAATATCTAGAAGATGATAGTTTTATCCTTTGGGCTTATGTCTGTGTAGGCTGAAGAAATTAGTGGAGCTCGTCTCCCACCTCAGTTTCCTTAGTGCCCTGTATGTGTTTTATACAACATTTTGCTTTTATAAGCAATCATGCACACATGGTTTCTGATTGTTCTGTTTCAGACTCTGGAAAGTTCTGCCTTGTGTAAGGGGTCTGGAGTTATAAAGATTTAAATTGTGAAATATGTTAAATAAATCACGTGTTTCTTTAGAATCAACCTCAAAACAGAAGACTCAAGATACTCTTTGTTTAGAATGCCTCTTGAAGACTAACAGTTTCTAAATCACTGTCTTCTCAATCTCCTGGAAGGAGGATGTGATCACTTATAGCTTACAGTCTGTCCTTGTACTAGGTACAGTCCTTTGAGATGCAGAGGCCATAGGTAATCAATCCTGCATTCATTTTTCAACAAAAGAATTAATCTGACTGATATTCAGTAGAATTTTTCATTGAGATAGAACTGCAGAAATACTGTGAACCATGCACTTGGACTTTCACATTTTTAACCTGTTTGCCCTTGTGCATCTGTCTAGTCTGTACAGATATCTAAGACTAGAGCTTTCTGGGAAAAAAAAAAGGTCAGAAAAGGAAACACTGACCATATATATTCCCCCTTTCCTCTGCAGTGCAGTAAGCAAGAGTTCAACATAGCTAAATTTTTATTGATGCTTTTTCCATTTATTCTCATTGAGAAAATTCCTATAGAATTGTGAGCTATGGTGACATGAGCCTTTTGTTTCATTCTGGTGATAGTAAGTTTTGAGATCACAATAATATTCCATGTGTGAGATCTCAGCAGAAGAGGTGGAATTCTGACACCCTTTGTCACCTGCATCTGTTGGATGACAAGTCTTGTTTTTGGAATCATGGGCCTAAGAACACCACTGTGGCCTTGAAGGGGCAGTTGCAGGAGAGGGTGCAACCTTCTCACTACTTGATTTGGAAGATCAATTTGATTTTGGCTCCTGGCGTACCGGGTCATTGGGAATGCGTTCTTCTTTCCCTTAGTTATGAACTCTGTAGCTTCCCTGTGTGCCTCCATGTACAGTGTGATAGGGTAGTTGATCCAGAAGATCCAGAGTTGATCCAGAGAAAGATGTAGTGGGCTTTGGCCATGACTTCAAGTCATGGAAGAAGCCTTTAACAGTGGAAGGAGTCTTTGTAGTTACAGAAGCCGTGTGGATATTGAGTTAAGAATCCAGAAGACACTTCAGACTGCAACAGGCTACTGACCACTTGCCTTTGATTGGAAGCAATCGTCACGATGTAGCAAATTCTGTAGCATATTTTCCTTTTCAAGGATTCTCTTTTTCCTTGGAAAGACCTGGGAATTGAGATAGCCCAGTGCAAGTTTCATCTCTGTGTTTGAAATGACGGATATATAAAGTTGCAGATGGGTTGTGTTTCATAGGAGGCATTAAACTGGTGTTCATGGGTATTTATCTTCCTTTGTTGTGCAGGAGAGACTTGAATCTTATCAAACTACACCAGGGAGATGTTTTCAAAGCAGAAGACTGTAGCTGTCTGTTCTGGTCCTATGTGAATGTCTGAGAGGAATGTTTTAAGTCAGGGTAGCTGCAAGCTGAGCACTCTGCTTTAAGCCTCATGTTTGACTCATCAACACTTCACAGTTGGCTGTAACAAATTCCACTGCCTGGTCTAGTCTAAAGGATCTCTTTTTTTCTTTGCCATTTGTGCATCAACATCCGAGTCTGGTGTTATGCAGGCACACATTTTAAAGGGGAGTTCATTTTCAGACACTTACAAATCTTATTAGTCAGTCTGGGGCTGAGCAGATAGAAAGCAGCTTGGGGGAGAGGGAGCTTGGGGTCCTGGTGGACAGGAAGGTGACCATGAGCCAGCAGTGTGCCCTTGCAGTAAAGGCAGCCAACAGCATCCTGGGCTGCACTGGGAAGAGAGAGGCACTGAAGCTTGTTTCTGATGGGGAGAGGTCGAGAGAGCTGAGACTGTTCAGCCTGGAGGAGGGAAAGCTCAGGGAAGCTCTTACTGATGTGTAAAAGTAACCGGATTAGGGAGGACAGAGAGGACAGAGCCAGGCTTTCAGTGGTGCCCAGTGGTAGCACAGGAGGTAACAGGACAAACTGAAACACAGGAGGTTTCCTCTGAACATCAGGAAAACAGTTCTTCGTTGTGAGGGTGACCAAGCACTGGTTTCCCAGGGAGGTGGTGGAGTCTCCATCTGAGGAGATATTCAAAGCCTTACTGGACACAGTCCAGGGCAGCCTGCTCTCGCTGTCCCTGGCTGAGCTGAGGCTTTGGACGAGATGATCAGGAAGTCCCTTCCAGCCTCAACAGTTCTGCTGTTCCATGATATACCACATATCAACACACATCAGAGGAAGCCTCCCTGTCAGACTTGTCCATCAGTCCTGTCAGGGAAATGGGAAGTGTGTGAGACACACGCTGTTAATACAGACATTATATAGTTATGGAATGGCTGAATGTGATGTGCAGGTCATATCCAAAGTACATGGACTTATGGCAAGTTGGGTGCAAGGCTGTGGTGTGCTCATAAACTAAAGAAGCAGATGAAGAACTCAGAGCTGCTATTTGAAATGTTAAGTATATCCAACAAGATTTGTAAACACACACGTGGACATTTTTGCTCATGTTCAAGAGCCTGAATGATTCCAGCCTGAAAATATGGCCTAAGAAATACTTAATTTTGGCCACATGTAACTAACTACCCTTCTTCCCCTTGCGTGTCTCTTCTAGCTTTAGTCCAGAATGAGTGGAGCCCTTGGTCAGGGTGAAACAATTTAGCAACCCTTTCAATACAAAGTTAAAGATCTATAGCACAGTGTGAGTGAAGGGAATGACAGAAAATGAAAACTATAGAGACATTTAGGCATGGCAGTGCTATTGTGGTTTGCTGTTACTGTTACCGTCCTTGTTACTGCTGTTATGAGTGGCATGGCCACATTTTTAGCATAGCCTGGCTACCATCCTCAGCTGAAATGAGGGAGTTTGTTGCACTGGTGTCTTGATGAACGCGCAACATGACCGTATGCTGCCTTGGCTCAAGTAGGACCAAACTGCTAAGGCACAGCTCATCTTCTTCAGTGTCCTTGTGTTGCTGCTTCCGTGATAGGAACAGATGGCATAGCAGGAGTGTTCTCGGCTGGGTTAAAACAAGATGCAGAAGGTCAAATGAGCTGGCTTTCATTGGAATATGATGGCTATTACAGTTAGGTGTTGTCTAGCAATCAGTCCTAGATGTAATTCTCCATTGCACAGATTATATCAAACATCTCCCAAATATGGCAAGCACATACCACACAGAAATAAAGATTTTCAGAAGTTGCAAAGTGACTGATTTCATAGACATATGTGTGTTTTGAGACATTTCTTCCCATATCTGATTCTGAACGTGTGGATACATTTTCGTTGTGTAGCAATGAGATGACTGCTCTGCTGGCAGCATCTCGTAGTTGCTTACATAAAAGGCATGATGGCCTTGAAACCTTCAATCTGGACAGAGGGATGAAGAATACTGTATTTTAAGCTCATGATTCAGTGACCTTAGTTCAACAGTGACAAGAGATTCCTGCCATCTAAGTAGATAATTAAATGAACTCACACATGTAAAATGGATTTTCCGGTTGCTCAGATGTCTGTATCCCACATGGTCTCCTCATGACCTTTCACAGTCTCATCAGAGGTGCTGGTTTTGGATTAGGTTGTGGAAGTTGAGCTGTTCTTGGTTGTAGAATTTAACTCCTTGGGATCGGAGAGTGCTGCTGGGGTGATGGGAGAAATTTGCAATCACCTTCTACTAAGCGTTCTGTTATTTTACTTCATAGCAATTTACATCCATGCCAAAAGGAAAATAATTTTTACGCTTTTTAGACTATATTCAGTGATGTTTGCTCACTGTATTTTGGCCTTGTGTATATGCTATTAGAGGTAGGCTAATTTGTGATGGCATGTGATTGCTTGTTGTACTTGTCCTTCCTGAAATTGGGGAGGGAAAATGCTAGGAACAGATCTGCAAAGTGATTTTACCTCATTTTCTCCTTGATTGTTTTAGCATTAGATTGATCTACATTCTCTTCTTTGTTCTGGCATGCATTTCTTGGCCTCTTAATTTTCAGCATAAAAAGGTAAATAGTTACTCATTGATCCACATGTATATGAAAAGGTGAAAGAGGTCAGTGAAGAGTCTAATGATGAGAGGGAGAGGAAAAGTGCTTTTGAAAATATGTTTCTAGTTTGATTAGATTTTGCCTCAGTTCTGAATATAAAATCTTTGCAAACTTACAGCACCTGTACTGAGGTTAGGTTATATTCCCAACCAGTTCAGTCTTCTGGCCAGCACACCATTAAGCAGGCATTTTCTAATTCATAACTGCAGGAGAGACAATACAGCAGACTTTGTGAGGAAGGCTTTGTGTGACTGCGAGATGGTCTGTTTTTTATAATTATCTTAATTGGTCTAGTAAAATATATTTCTTTTCCTGACAAATGTTGCCTTGGTGTATCCTGGAGGCAATCACAGCTACAACAGTATTACTGCTGTTCTGAAAGTCACAGCTGAATATGTCAGTGGGAGTCAAAGTAAAAGGTGCAATAGAAATGTTATGAATTATTATTAAGATACATGAGAAAGCTCTGCAGGGAGGAACTGGAACATCTTGGGAAATGGTCTGCAGTCAGCCAGCTGGGAAGGCTGAAGACAGAATGTTAATAGAAATGTTGTTTTTAAAAATCACCATGACATCAACATTTATATCAAGAGCCTTGTGCTGGAGCTGCTTATATAACTGGGATTATATTAGGTGTGATGAGCAGATGTGTAGTCGAGAGGGGTTGTGCTGAGTTGGGGAAGGTGGAGTTGGCAGTGAGTCTTGTAGCTAAAGCTGCTTTGGTTGCAATCCTTGTTTTCAGTGCCCTGTGACTTTGTGCTGAAGCATTTAACTAAAATTTTCCATTCTTGTTTCGTCTCTGGCTTAATAGCTACAGATTTCAAGAAATGTTAGGACGAGATTTTTAAAATACCTAATTGTGCCCAATGTCTTACTACTTGGGTTGCCTGTGCAGAGTTATTTTGGATATGAGAAAGACAGATAGCCTCAACTGACCAGTGTTGCTGCTGTGGGTTCCAGCAGCATGTTTGTGTCAGTTATGGGAAAGAAAAACCCAGAACTGAGTCCTCTAGCATGCACGAGAAGCATCTTGAGGGAGTATGGTAAGTACCATACATCATCTAGAAACCAGTCTGGTATTTCCCTGGCGGTATTTTCCTCCATTAGTAGGAAGAGAAAGGGAAGTGTCACAGTTCCAGACCAAGTAAACTGAAAAATAAGTTTTTGTAATTGTGAAGTAAAGCCCCTCTGGCAAAATTTCTTGGTTAGAAGGATGATAGTTAAGAAATATCAACATAAAAAGTCTTTATATGGTGAGTGTCTTCTAAAAAATGACAGAAGCAATTCAGAAGTAGTTCAGGGACTAGAACAAGTGATGAATATTTCACTAAATGTACTGTTGGAGATACTAGTTGCAAACATACTATATCCTTTTTTTATCCTCTAAGCAAAATATGCTTTAAGGCAGATTTCTTCTGAAGAGCCATGGCAGGAATAGGATATAAAGTGCAGATGCTACTCTGTAGAACTGTACTTTTAATATTGCCTATTTTTATGACATTTTGAAGGTCAGCTGTCTAGGGAACATGATAGGGTTATGCAAGATGTTGAGAGGTCTGAGAAAGCTCTGCTGTCTTTTCTGGAGAAATCTGGTTTCATTCCCCTTCTTGCCAAGGCAGCCGTGACATATATAAAACCTGTGTTCACACAGACTTCACACAGAGGAAAGAAGCTGCATGTTTTCTTTTGCAAAATCCTTAAAGAAGTTTATGTCTAGATAATGAAAATTTGGTACTATTCTACTGCCCTCCTGTATGTATTATATATTACACATTACATATTACCTATTTTATATCATGTATCATATATTATATATTATATACCATATATTATATGTTATATATTATATATTTTATGGAATATTATATAATATATTTTATATTTTATATATATATTACATATTAATATCTGCTTGCAAGGGGCTGGCTCTCCTGAGTAGCCTGAATTGCTTCTGCTACTCACTGGGGCTAAAGAGTTGCTGCATTTTTAGATTAAGCCATTGTTAATCAAAGTTGTTCTCATCCCAGTCAGATTTTTGTCCTTCCCCTGAATTCTTTCTGTATTGAAAGGAGGCAGTTACGCCATAAATTACATCTTTTCACAAAACCTTATACTGAAATAGAATTTGGTCTTGAGGCAAAGTCACTGCTTCTTGGAATTCAATTTCTCAACTATAATTATTTTCATTAATTTCTCTGTCACTGTCAATAGTTTTTTCTTCTCTACAAAGACATCAGAGGCTCCCTCTCGTGGCTGCGTTAATTTCATTTGGGTTTTGTTTTTTTTTTTCTTTTAAAAAGCTGAAAAAAGCAGAGCACCCTCTAAGATTGAAAGCCCAAACCAAAAGAAAAAGTAGTAGTAGTAGAAATACTACTACTACTACTACTACTACTACTACTACTACTACTACTACTAATAATAATAATAATAATAGCTGTTGTACAAAAGCAGCAATGTAAATTCATAGTGAAGAGGGAAAAGGAAATTTCTTGCAGGCAGGGCTGAAGAATTTGCAGCACAATATGAGCTTTACTTTTAACGCATTTGCACACTGTTGCTAATGAACAGGATGCTCAGATAGGAAAAGGATTCAGCATTTCTACTGGGTGAAAATTAGACCTGTTATCTCACTTAGAGTGGGAAACTACTTTGGTTTTTGACATTTTTAATAGAATTGGAACACACAAATTTTTTTGAAATAATGATAGGGTCTGTTGCGCTCAAAAATGCATCACTCAATTCCCATTAGTTATTTATTTTGTGTTTATTTTCCTCCCAGGCTTTCCAAGCATATGTAAAATAATTCAGCAGTTGGGTTCTGCTGTTTGTTAGGAATCCATCTGGCAAATAGTGTGGCTGCAGGAAGTTGAAGCTAATGCATTTCATCTCACGGGTGAAGAGTGTGCACAGGCTGTTGCTGCAGCTCAGCTGTCACACGCTACCTGTGCAAGGGGGATGGGACAGACACCAGCTCCAGGCAGCCTCTGCCAGCCCTAGAAGTGGCACTGAGTCCCCCATTTCCCAAAGCAAGGACTGGTTTTAAGTAGTGCCATTCCCATACTGTACGCTGGGAGCTTCTGCTGTCCAGTTCATTCATTTGCTGTAGGTCATGAACAAGCTGCGCTCCCCCATCGTCACGTTCTGCCTCTCCCCTTCTACTCTGAAAGCTGCCCACAAACACAGCAGCCATAGTTTACAGCAAAAGCCCTTTAAATGGCCCAGTGGGTTATAAAACTGGCAAATTTTCCAGGGGAGTTTGGAGGAGCCTAGAATCTACAACAAAAAAACACAACCAAAGTGCCAAGAAGCTTGTGGGTTATTACTGGATTTTTATACAGTCTTGATTCTTGTGAGGATTTCACAGTTTTGCTGGAGTCTGTAGTGGTAGATGAGACAGATTAAAACACTTCAGAAGCTTTCTCCCCAAAGAAAAAATGTATCACACAATGTCATTACCAAAAAGAATATAATTCTTCATTGCCGTTATAAATCACTCTAAAGCAATTTCCTCCCTCATTTGGGTGTGCTGGATTTCAAAAGTAAGTGTAACCGTGTGGGTTTTTGGTATCAGATTAAGTTTACCTGATTGCTGATTAAATGAACTGTAAAAAAAGTGCTGAACTCATCCCAATTTGGAGTATCTGTTCTGGTATTTTCTCCATACCATGTAGAACAGGTGATAAAGCTGAGAGAGCATCCCTTGCCTCCTGAGAGAAAGCAGAGATATTTCAGCCAGAATTGCATACAGAGACTTTGAGAAGTAGCAGTTTCCTCAGTTTTTCCATGGGATACAGTTATTTTACCTCAGTCTTCACTCAGTTTCCAGTTAGGCTTGTGCACGGGGTGTGCTGTGCACGTAATTTTATTTCTGACATAGGAAATATGCTGAGTTTTAAGATGCACAAGGACATACATCTATACAGTTTTTTCATTGAGATAGCGGAACGTAAAAACAATACAGAGTTATCATTCCCATATCCATGCCTAGTTTCAGCAGGTTGCTGATCAGGCACAAAGCGCTGCATTTTGCGAGAGCAGTAGGTCTAAATGCTTGGAGGACAGGCCGGCTTTGTGAGTGGGAAAGATCTTTAGGGCAAGCCATGTGTGATACCTCAGTGAGGGAACTTGTAACTACCTGTGGAGGTCACTCCTGCCTGATGTGTGGTGATTGATATGTCTTTGGTGAGCAGCATGTGGGCTACCGAGTGGCTTGAGTCAGAAATCAGGAGCAGAGAGACTTCTTTTCATCCCAGGAACAAGTGTTTCTTAACGGTAAGCCCAGTCAGATCAATGGGAATCTCTCTGTTTATAGGTACAGCAACATATTGACAGAAAATTAATCACGTGTTAAGAAAGGTGGCTTTTTTCCAGGAGCAAATGGTTAAAAGATTAACATTTTCAGTCCAAGGTTAGGGCAGACTATGTCAGAGACCACCAAGTGTGGCAAGATGCTTTCTTGCCTGTGGATTTTATTGCCTAAACTCAAAGACCTGATGGAGAACAATCCCCAAAGGGGAAAGCAGCTTGGTCTGGCAAAGGATAGATGAATTAGGTGTGGTTTTGAGGTGGGGTTTAAAAGACAACTAGACTTGAAGGGGGGGGAAATGGGGGAATAGGAAGGTGTCATAAAAAGATAAATTCAAGCTTGAGAAAAAACAAAGCAGCCAAAATGATATCCTGGGGAGAATGTGGAAGAAAATTAGGACACAGAAAAAATGGAGAATAGGGACATATGTTGAGGAAGAACAGGCTAACGGGCTTGAACTTCACAAAGAAAAGAAAGGAAAGCAGAGCCACAGAAAAAAGCTTGGTGAGGATAGAGGAGATACAGAAACAAAGGGGCATTACTGTTCTCAGGAGGGCAGTAAGATGCGTAATGATGAAGAGAAAAGGGTCAACATAATGTGGTGGTCAGGGAACTGGTTCAGGGACCATATCAATGTTTTTTGTCCACCAGCATTATCAACAAACAAGCTCAGAGTTTTATTGTGAAACTGGTTTTGATTTATTGGAGGCAAAAAAATACCCGTGTATTCCATGTGTAGCAAAGACAAGTAGTCTTGCCTAATCCAGCAAGGCCTCCAAGAATTTTGCAAGAATTGAGTGGTGAGGCACTGGCACAGGTTGCCCAGAGAAGCTGTGGGTGCCCCATCCCTGGAAGTGTTCAAGGCCAGGAGCAACCTGGGCTAGTGGAAGGGTCTCCGTGCCCATGGTATGGGGGCTGGAACCAGATTGTCTTTAAAATTCCTTCCAACCCAAACCATTTTATGACTCTGTAATTTCTGACCGTCCTAAAGCAGTTACCTCTGGTCTCAAACAAGGTTCAAGATGGTGTCAGATCACAAATAAAAAGATATCTCTAAAGTGGTCAGAAACTGAAAGTGGGAGTATATTTAGGCATGTTCAGCTCACTTTTAGCCATTATGTCGTATGACACATTGGACTAGGAACTGACTGCGGTTTGGCTTTCTGCTCACCACTACCCCATTAGCCTGTGCTATTTATGACCTCTGTTTGTCTCAGTGCCTCTCGTGGAAACTGGTGTTCTATAAGCCTGTCTTCATTACAAGGTAGTCTGCAACCTGGTATAGGAATTAAAAAATTATATGTAACCATTAGATTAGGACTGGCATGCTGTAGTCACAATAGCTGCTGAAAGGCTGTGCCTACATAATAAGCTGCTCAACTAACTCAGTTATTCAGCATAAATTTGTAGAAAGAGGTTGTAAATGTAAAGTGCAGATATAATAATTAGGAAGAACGAGATTGTCTAAATAACCTAACTGCTCTTGCAAGTCAGGAAACCTGATGTGCTGCTCCTATCAGGGAGACTGCAATTCACCAAACGCTGGAAGGCGGGCTCGGAAAGCTGTGCACAGAAAGAAATGGCTGAGCCAAATATTTTGTAAAAACAAAGTAGGATTTGAAGAGAGGGACCCTGAATTAAATCAGGCAACCTATTATGTGCGTGGCTGGAGTCTGGTGTAAGGAAGGAGCCAGACTCCTGCATTTATTTAAGTCTGCTTACTATATAATTCAGGGTAGTGAGGTGAACTAAGGATGAAACATTAGCTTCAGCATAGAATTTTTATTCTGATCACTGGAGCCTAAAGTTATTAAAAGAACAAACACAATTACGATATCCTAGGGGACTGGCACACATATAAATCTGGATATGTTGCCTGTTTCTCACAAAGCATATGTATGGATCTGTGTGCTGCCTGCTCTTTATTTTAACTAGGTTTGCTGCAGCTGTTGCGCTGAAAAGAACCATCTAACACTCTGGGGAAAGAGAGGCTGCAGAAATTCTCAAATGAATATCTAATAAGAAAAATAAGTTTTAGATAAATTGCTTGTGTATATGGTTAAAACTCCCGTCCCTTGAATAAGAAAAAAGAACTATCACTTTACTAGCTCTAGACCTTTCCTAGTTCCCAGTTAATCAACTTACAGCACCATAAAAATTTAATAACAGCTTATTCTTCCTCTATTTCCTCAAAATGATGAGAACCTATTTTCGTGAAAGGTAGGGATGTGAATGCTTTCTGAAGAACAAAAGCCCATAATCTTTAAATTTAGCTAGCATATGTGATTTTCAGATTGGCTTTTATGAAAATATTTTGAGCATCAGGTAGCTCACCAATGCTTATTATCTGCGCACAAGAATACCCTAAATCTCAATCTTTCAGCTGACTAACAGTGATGTGTATATGTTATATAAATTCTATTAGACTTGATCTGACAGTCTCGACTGCAGTGTTGTCAATGCTGAGTACATTACAGAGTCTGTAGTTTTTAGAGGTGTCATCATAAAAAAGAAATCAGGTTCTTCTGGTTCTCTCAAATAACTTGCGATTTTAGAGTTGTTTTAAGGTAGTGAGGTTAAATATCTTGGCGGTATGATGTAAAATAAAGCATAGCTGTATTAGAAGAAAGGTTTTGTCACACTAAACTGTTAACCTTCTGGGAAAACAGCTGGTTTCCCAAGGATAGAAAGTATAGCAGATATTGTCCACCTTGGCTTTTGTAAACTGTCACCAGGGAATGTATTTGTGAAGATTTGAATTCATAGAAGAATTGGAGAATTGATAGAAAACTGACTAGAGGGTAAACAAATTGCAATGAAAGGGGAAATACCAGGACGGAGGGGACTTGGCACACTGGTGATTTTTTTGGTGATGCCACAAAAATTGAGTGTGCCAGTGGAATTTGTCATTGACATTTTTCTGGAATTTTTTTTAGGGGGTTAAACATGGTGGCTGTGTAGTTGCACAGCGTTTTAATTACAAATGTTTCCATCTTGCTCACTGGCTCTTCTGTGACTTTGCTCTGAGTTGCTTGTTCCGATGCTGTGAGCAGCCTCCCATCGCTTTCTATCCATTGGGAATTCCTTGGAAGGACTTCACGAAGAAAATGGGCACATGAGGATTAAGTTGAACACAATTATGAATCAAAAAGAAAGGAGAAAAAAAAAAGCCTCTGTGTCATCGTAGCCTCCCACTGATTTTTCCAGTCCTCTCAGTATGGACAGAATAACTCACAGGACAGAGCATTTTAAATGAGCAATTTAAGTTAAAAGTGTTCGGATATGATGACAATACTTCTTTATTAGTGCCCAACTGGACTCCTGCTGCCTTTCTATACAATTTTGGGGTTTATCACATACTTGGAAAATAGCAAGATGATTATGTTCCATTTTTCTTCAGAAAATACATTCTTATGAAGAGAAACAACAGACTAAAACCTGTGTTTTATGCTGACAGTACTAGCAGAGCACAGAAACACAGAAATATCCTTCTTTTCAATATAGAAGGAAATCAGTTCTCCTTGGGTCCAGATTAGGACCAAAATCAATAAGGGTATTATTTTTTTTCCCAGTGGATATTATCTGCTTGCTTTCTAAAAGCTTTACTTGAGTAGAAATGCTTTGCAGGGTGATCTGAAGCAAACGGGGAAGGTGCAATGCCAGTCCTCACGTGGGAAATACCCGGTGAACCTGCAAAGCCACCTCGTCTTCCTTTACATCTTCTAGACCTGTAGGTAAATAATATCCCAATCGTGCAAGGCTAAGTAAATAAGCACCTGCAAGTAAAACATACAGACAGGAAGAGGTGAATAAAAAATGGATGTCTGTGATGAGGTCCTCATTTAAGAGGAAAGCCCGTGGTTCTGTGGGTGGGTGCGTATAGGGAAAAAATCACTGTGGGGCATAAGAGCTGTCATAGTACCCAGAAGCATCAGAGGGTTTGTGATAAGGCATCAGTGCAAAAGCTGGAAACAGAGTCTGTCTGCTCTCCTGCTTTAGTATATACGAGCTTTTTAAATCCCTTGTCTCTCAGTCTTCTCTAGTGTGCACTTCATTTAAAAGTTTAATATTACAATATTCATGCATTAATCCTGATTGTCCCCATATCCAGTTCTGCCTGGTCTTGGGAAAGTATAAAATCGATTTATACAGCACGGCTTAGAAGCAAAAAATTGTTGGATTACCATACTGTGGCATACAATAAAAATATAGTGTTATCTAGGGAAGTCTGTAGCTGATGAGAGCGTAAATATCAACCCCCCAACTCTTACCCCTGAGTATTTGATTCCTGCATCTTATAGAAACAAGGATCTCTGCTGAACAGTGTGACATTTCATCACTTTGGATTTGCTGTGGTGAATAATATTATATGCTATTGGCCTAGAAGAAGTATTACTATAGTAACTAGCTCATGATTCATTTTTTATGGTTTTTTTTTTGCTATATTTCCTAAGGGTTGCCTGTCTAGACTAAGATTGTTTAAACTAACTCATGGTAATTAATTTTTTCCAGAGTGCTAAAAATATGGGACAGATAAACAACAATATTTAGATACTGCTTTTTGAAAAACACAGCAGGCCCATAACATTCTTGAAATTACGGGAATTTTGTTTTATTTCATTTGTCACATTTTTATTAGTAGCTTCCTATGTTGTTATTAATCCAGTTTAGTGACCTAAGGCTGGATACCCACATTGACAGAATTGCAATTCTAATGAAATCCTTAGACACCTAATATATAAAATGTTACATCTGAGGATGAAAACAGAAATGGAGTTAGTTGGTTTAAATCCAAGTAATGAGCTCACTTATTCATTTAAATCAGTAAAAAGAAAATCTTGGCCTAAGTGATGTATTAATATTTTATATTCTGGATTTGTACATATTTAATTCCTTATGATGATGCTGATGGGTCACCAGTCCACGTGCACACATTGGCAAATATCATCTTTATTACAGTCCTTTATCAGCAAAATGAATAGGAGGATGTGTTAATATTTGCCCATTTACTGAAGCACATAGAGAGCTTAGTGTGCATTCACTGCATTCTTGTTTTTATTATGGTAAAAGGTGGTGTTTGATTATTTTTTAAAATTGGATTGTTTCAAAAATTCGTCATCCTTGTCAAACCATGTTTAGAATTTATAGGTAGAAATTAGAAAAACTAAATAGAAATTAGAATAAATAAAATAGATAGAAATTAGAATTCATAGATATTTAGGGTTCCAATAAGAAATGTGGGACTTCCATTTCCAAGAAGAACCATTTTAAAGTAGTTTAAATTACCTCAAGGATAATAAGTATGCACACAGACAAGCTTATTTAAGCACATTTTGTATTTTAAATTAACTTAGAAACATGAAATATTATTGGAAATTGAAGAAGTCATTTATTCTCACATACTTCTTTTTCACAGAATAGGAAAAAACCTCTCTGGTTTTATACTTTTTTAAATTTCTGGTGGAGTTTGCAGCTTGAATAGAACTAGTCATTAAACTAAACCAGCTGAATCAATGGAGATTCAGAAAATATTCACCTTATATTTGTAGAAAGCTGAACAAACTTTGTCTTCAGGTTTTTAATTATTTCTGCCTAATACTTGATTTGAGCTCACCCCAGTCTAGGCCTCAGAGTACCAGTTTTATCATTTTCAATGGCTTTGTTAGAAAAATAAATATCCAGTTTAAAAGTTTAGGAGCTGGGAGGAAGTTGTGGGATTTATTGTGTGGTAAATTGGCTTTTACTCACCCTGAATCATATCCCAAGATAACCATGGTAACTTTCTGTAACAACAACACAGAAGAAGTGAGCTCTGTCAGCAAATTTGCTTTCTGCCTTTTGTTTTTCATTTAAGTGATGGCAAGTTCAGAGGATCACAGAGCATATGACATTTCATAAGGGTTCATAAATTATGCAGTCAGACTTGTTGGATTACAAAAGCCTGGGAGTAACAAGTGCTTCTTGCATTATAAATGAAATGGCTCATTTACAAAGATGACATAGCTATATTAATTGTGAGAAGTTATGATTAAGGGGATAGGCCTGTGCTGTTTAAGATGTTAATTAGAAGAAACTCCTTTTCCAGAAGAAACAAATGCATCTTTTTAGTTTGCTGTGGGTTTACTGAAGTGCTTTGTGATTGTATGCTGAACCGCCTTCCTTTTCCAGCAATGTTAAGTGGTTTTTCCTCATGTATTAGCCTAATGTAAAGGCAATAAAAGAATCCTGCATCAGGATTCATATTCAAAATTAAAAATGGTGATGGTTTCCATGGGTAGAATATTCAGCTTGTTCCCTGCTGTATGACACTGGTCAGGCACCAGCTGGGATGTGCTGTCAGCCGTGAGTGTTGAATGGTAATTGGAGTAACTAATTGGAGGCATGACCCCTGAAATAAAGATGCTGTTATTACATCTGCAGTCATCTATGCAGGGCCCAGGAACCTGCCCTGCTGACACTGCAGCTTGTGCCCCTTTCTCCCTGGTGGTATTCCCAGGCAGAAGCAGTTCTTGGGTGGTTCCTAGAAGACCCATTTTGTCCTCTGAGGACACTTTATCCTGCTTGCAGCTCCTCACATTCCTTCCTCTGTGCCTGCTCTGGAGGGAGCAGCAATTCTTGGGCTTTCTAGGGAGATGTCAGTTTGTTTTAGCACAAAAATGCCCAGGGACTTGACATACCTGAGTAGGGATTTTAAGGTTGAGCTGATTGTCGCCCTTAGGAACATCTCTGAGCGACTGCTCCTTTCCAAGTGCCCATTGAGAAGAGGAGAAAGGGAGGTGTTGAGCATGGTGGAGGGCAAGATTTGGGAGCATGGCAGTCTTAGTTAGAGGAGAGTGCAAGGGCAGGTGATGGGTTGGCTTAGGGTGGGTTGTGGTGAAGGAGGATAGAGAACACAGGTGAGAGGCCAGGGTTGTGGGAGAAGATGAAAGATCAGAAAAATGAGGAATTGCAAATGAGTCAACCTTTCAGCCTTTTGAATGACCAATTGCCTCTCTTGGAGTCTGTTGCCCTTCATGCAGGGCTTGCATGTTCATTTTTTACGGCAGATGGGTCAGTTTGGTGCTCATGAGCTGCATTACACACTGATTTTCTTTTTTCTGCTATGATGCTCTTGCGTTATTTGAAGGATAAAGAAGCTTAATGGTGTTCTTGATTTGATAGATCAGCTTGTGACTTAAGCAAAATACCCTCCCTTGGAGGTCTTTTTTGCTGTTCTCTTTCTCCTACAAAGTAATTTGAACGTCTCCGTTCCTCCCAGTGCCTTGTTAGGCTGCCCTGGGTAAGGCTTAGCCAAGTGAGGAGGGATATCCAGCCGTGCTGGGAGTTATAAGTGTGTTCTGCAAGGATAGCAAGAGAGGTTGTGATTCACATCTTAACACAGGGCAGAGTTTTACAAAGCTGCTGAAGTCTCAGGGAAGCTTAAGCATTAGTGACCCTTCAGGGATTAAGGAGAGTTTAGATTTTAGCAGGCATTTCACTAATGAAATCATAGCTTTATAATTAAATTTCACTTCCAAGTCTAGATGCTAATCGAAGCACATCCTTCCTTTTCTTGTTCCTGGGGTACATGGATAGTTCAATTAGCATCAGCAGCAGCAAGGAAGCATAAACAGCCGGAGGCACACAGCGCTGTGCCTACCTGGCTTTCACAGAAACAGGGCAGAAACTCCTAAAGGGATGAAAACGACTTTTCCTTTGTACAAGACAAGCAAGCCCTTGGCATGTTTGCACTCGTGGCCCTTCTGGTTTAGTCCCAGAATGGCTTTTTACTGAGAGCTGGCCTAAGATAACCTGCTCCTGCAGTGTTTACAGACTCCTTATAAAATGTGCATGCAGGCAATCTGGTTCTGCCACAGTCTGTGAAGCCTCTGCCTCCCTCTGCTTCTGACTGAGACAGATTTAGTGAACCCAAATGCAGGTGTTGATGTACAAGAAGCCCATTCTCCATCCTACTGAAGACAAACACTGAAAATACTCTATATCTTGAATATTATTGCACATTATATGTCACTTCTCATTCACTGGGTGTATGTAACAAACTGAAATGAGAGTGATACCTGTGTTCAAGAATGGGTGTAGTCAGTTCTGAGCTCACATGCATCATCAGTGTGTCAGTGAAATGTTTTATAGCAGCTTTAGAGGCAAAGAAGTCCATCAAATCTAGATTAGAAATCACCTTGCCAGCACCATGAATTTACAAGGAGCTGTAAGATAGGGAGGTGAGGGAAGAGGGAAACAAGGAAAACAGAACATGAAACTGAGAAAAAGAAACAGAGAAAAACAGATTTATGGGATGAAGTGAGGGATTCTTCCTCCTGCCTTTTTTAGGCATGTCTGAAGTTCAGTTTTGGCTATCATGATTTCTTGTCATCACACATATGTAATTTTTCCCTTGGCTTTCAGCATTTCTAGCTTTTCACTGGGGAGGAGATGAATTATTTTATGCTTGAGAATGTGCAATGCAGAATTCTAGGAACAATCTGATCAAGTTATTTGCAGTGGTTCATTTTACACCCCAAGGAGGGCATTGCTTATTTTTCAGTCTTGTCATTAATTTTACATTATGTTACCTGACTGACAGTACTGAGTAATTTAGGTAAAACAGGCACCCATAATAATCTGCTAGGGGGTTATCCAAATTAAGATCATTGCTATTTTCTGGTTGGTCTAACAGTAGAAATATGGTAAATTGGTAAATACCAAACCCAAAATATATTCTGTATCAACTGCATGCTTTGCTGGTGATGATGACCTTATGTGCTCATTAACCTTGCCAAGAAGGCATTATTGTCCATGATATTTCACACAATATCCCTTAAAGGTGCCGTGATACAGAGAGTCTGCAAGTTGGACCAAGTATTAACCTGTTTTGTTTACTGAAACAGCTGCAGCAGTAATTGTTTAGTCTTTAGGGATTTAAAGCCATGCAATAGCATCCCCTAAAGTTGCTGCTAATGATGTAGTATTGATTATGATGGCTGCTGGCCTCACTAAATTTTTACTATATAGGTAACATGAAAGTTTACTACTTTATTTAACAAGTGTGTTGTGTAGTTTTTACTGGTAGGTGGTGATGATGATTTCCCCTTCCCTCCTTTTAACCATGAGAAAAAGTCCAGTAATCTTCTTTTCCCCAAAGACTCATTGAATGGTTTGTAAAGAAACAGAATCCATTGTAGTTCTAAGTTACTTTTTATCTTATTTGATATACCTTTTCCTGAAGGATAGAACCTTTTTATTATAGCCAAAAGATTGGCTTTCCCTTCCAAAGACTTATATTGTGGCTCTGGCTGAGAAGTTTTTTGGCTGTTTTCATCGGGTTCTAAAGGGATTAAAGCATAAGATGTCTATAGCATCTCATCTATAATGTAGGATTACTCCTACCATTAGAAAGTTGCTGTATCACAACTCGGAGTAGCTGCTCTTAAATGCATAGCTTTGAAAAAGAAAAGAAACCAAGGATTGTGAGAAAAAAAATAAATTACCAAGCTGTATCTCATTGAAGACATATATTGATGAATTTTTGATGGGGTGGAGCTTAACTAGATGAGATTACATGGAAAGGATTATTATGTAAAGGGTCCAAGTCTGCTATCATTAAGAAGAACTGGAAGATGGCAGTTCTCAGGAATGTCTCAGCACTACTGTTCTTGAATACTGTACCAGAAGTTTCATCCTTAAATTGGAAAAGACTGATGGGCTTAGCTGTCAGCTAAATGAGCTGTTGAAACTTCAGCACAGCTCTTGTGCAAGAGAGGAGCAGCCCTGGTGAAAATCAGGGCAGTTCCTGGCTTCTCTGGATGGTGGCAATTGCCCCTTTGGAACACCTGCAGTGCCTGTTGTACACTGGAGATCCTCAGCACAGGGGCAGCCTCTCCGCACCTCCCTCACACGTGTCCTTCCTCCCTCCCAGCCAAAGCACAGCCCTGGCTTCACTGCTTTGTGCCTGGATCATCTACACCTTCATAAAGAAGCTTGACATACGAGTGCCTTCCACTGATTCCGGTAGGACTTAGATTTGGGCCAACTCTACTGTTGGTATCTATGGAGCAAAGATGGGGGTTAGGGTTTTGTTTGCTTTGCCTTCATGGCCTTACCATAAGACCTTACCATATTACGTGTGTAATCTGCCTAACTGGCTATTCCTTGAGGCTTTTTCCTTCTTCCTTGCTTCAGGAACAAGCAAGGAAGCCATGATCCTGTGCCAATTCCATGTGTCATCTTTTACGCAGTAGCTGAATAACAGCTGGCTACTGGCTCTGGAGAAACTGAGAGGGTGCATAATTCAATTTTCCCATTCGTGTTCCAGTTTCTACTTGGGAATTCCCCTTGGGGATAGATTTGTCTGCTCACTAACTGCACTCAAGAAAAAGAGAGACCAACACACTGCAAAAAGATCCCTAGGAGGATTGGAAATCTTTGCTTGTGAAAGGTCACCAGAAAAGTGGCAGTAGGGTCACAGAATTAGCCTGCACCAGGGAAGAAAACATTCTTGCCTTCCAAGTCGGGTTTTTTGCTGACAGGCACAAAATCTCTAACTTTGCATATTTGACTTAATGAAAACTGAGAAATGAGCTTGACTCATTTTTTTTTACCAGGCAAATTGTGTGTGACCTCAGCACCTTTCCTTTTTTTATGTTGTTGCAGAGGCAAAGTAGTAGGCAGTAGTGTACTTTTCTCTGATGCAGCTAGCGAGAAAGGACACATATCTCAAGGTGGGTTACAATAATCCTCGCCTGACTGCAAATTCTGAGATTACTGAAGTAACAAATTTGATCTAAATGTCATGTTATCCCTTGGTTTAATGGGAAATAATTAAGATCTTCACTGACATTATTAAGGGACGTGAGTTTGCTGTCTGAAGCATAAGAAGCTTCTTTTTAATCTCCAGTAAAAATGGACAGCCCTCCTCTGTTAATAAGTATTGCCTACAGCGTGTAATCCCATGATCATGATGACTGTGCTTCTCCTTGTTCATCCCATTGGCAAATGACAGAGTCTGAGGCGATTTGCACTGGAGGACTTGAGCTGTGTGGCAGATGAGCAGGCGTGGAGTTCAGAGATGTGTTTGACTTGGTCACTGCACTGACCCTTCAGTTCCCAGGATAAACTGCACTGGATGGAGGAATGAAGCTGCGCAGGAGCAGCTGCTCTGCTGCTTTGTGCTGTTTCAGACGAGAGGGGGGATGCTGGTGAAGTGGAGAGGGAGGTCTCCATGGGTGTTGGAGCACTGCAGAGGGGCAGAGGCTGGCTGTTGGTCATGAAATTCGGGCTGGGTTCTGTCCATCACGTCCCCTCCTGGGAGCTGTAGCCTGGTTGGGAAGTTCAGCGCAGGACCTGGAAATCGGGAATGTGCAATCCACCCTGATGACCCCACAAGCGTGTCCTGCCCCTGCTCGCGGGAGCAGGTAATGGGACATAGGACACAGTGGCTTGGTGTGGGCCTCCTGTATTCTGCACTAGCAGCTGTCCGCCAGGGGACTGAGCAGAGACATTCAGTGCTCAAATGCAAGAGCCCTTCATCACCTTCAGTGCTCTCCATTTGGCTGCCACAGCGTCACAACGAGCCCTTGGCGGAGGGAGTGATTTAGCCTCGGGAAATGGAGATTTATTTCAAAAAGTCCTTTACTGTAATATCTTCCTTCTCTCTGGCTGCACCGTGGAGGCATCTCATTCTTATCATGCAGGAAGTAGCTGAGGCTTTCTGATACTATTCTTTTAAAATCAAAACATTAAAACTACCATGCAATGATTTTCACATTTTCCAGGCATCCCTCCTGCCGGCATTAATTGCCCCCCTGCTGTTCCTGTTCCAAAGCTATTTGTTCTTTCTGTATGCAGTGCTTGTTCAGTGCTGCACGAAACCTCTGCTGCTTTGCAGTAAAAAAAAGCTTCCGCTTATGCAAATGGCATTGAAATGAGTTTGATAAAGTGATAAACAGTCACATTTAATGATTGCAACTGTTGGGGTTTAGTTTGTTATTTTACAGTTAATTTTGTGAAGGTAAAGGGCTTTACAAACTCTCTTCTGGTGTCAATGCAGTAATACAGCACTCCTAGAACAGTGTTTGGAAAGTGTGGTAGGGCCACCAAGCCGAAATGATAAGGGGGTCACATTCATCCAGCGTCACAGTGTCCCTTTCCCCTGTGGCAGATCTCCCTTCCATCTTGAAATCTCCCTGTACTTAGCAGTTCTCCTCTTTCAATTACTGTGTCTTTGGATGGCAGTTAAGTTTCATGCCCCTTTATTTCCTCTTCCTCTCTGCTTCTGACACATTATTATTCTTACCAGTGGCTGCACGAGACCTCCAAAATCCCATGGTCCCCAAAAGTAATTACAGATAAATCACTGAACAATCCCCACTGGTAGGCTCGGTCAAGTGCTTTATTTTTATCCAGGGCAGCTTCTGAGGAGTGTGGTCGACTTTTGCTTCCCCAGCAGCTGCATGAAAAGGCCAGGAGCATTTCTGTCACCTGAGCATTTCGGCTGTAGCTGGGGGTGGGTCCTCTCCCAGGTCTGGAGTACCTGGTACCCAAGCAAGGTTGCTAGTGGTCAGTATGGAAGAGACAAGGTCCCCGTGAAGGTAATGGATAAAGATAGAAAAAGCATGAGGAGTAAATGAGCACAGTTTGATTGTATCTTTGTCTGACGCAGGGTTTGATGACCTGCAAGCGTGTGCTGATCCTGGAGCTCCTGAACACGGCTACAAGACACCCAGCGCAGGTGTTTTCTTTGAAAGCGTGGTAGTCCGGTTCCATTGCCAAGAAGGATACAGGCTCAATGGTACTTCCAAAAAACTTTGTGTGAGACACTTTAATGGCTCCCTGAGCTGGAAACCCAGTGATAAACCTGTGTGCCTGCAAGAAGGTGAGTCAGTTTTCTTCAAGCTGTTCACCATGTCGGTTCTTCTCACTTGTCCATGTACCATGTCTGTGTGTCTCTGGACAAAACACAAAAGGCTGGAGTCCATTTCACTGTGTCTTATTGGATACTGGATACATGCTTTTAATTTTCCATTCATAATCCTTGTTTGTCAGTTAAATTTGTACCGTGAGAGGCTGTGTGTGTTGAAAGGGACATAAGGAAATGTGAAAACAGAAGATAACGTCCCCTTTTAACTAGTTACAAATTGATGCAGAGGAAAACAACCTCCACTGTAAGTTAACTGTAACTGTTTATTAAAGCTGCCCACTTAATATTCCTTTCTGCAATATTTTACTAGGAAAATACAATCAAATTCCAATGCTACTGCTCCTGCTAATCAAGAATTTTAAACAATTGTATTTTATGATGTGTCAAGTTGGAAAATCAAATACACATAGACTGCAGAAGTTTAAAGCCAGGGTAGAAGTTTACTCTGAGATAATTCAGACTGTTATGGAATAAACCAGTTTATTTTTATTGTATATTTGAAATTGTATTTGGTTTTAAATAATTAGGATGTTACATTGCTTTCTTCTTCTAGGTCTTAGAGGCAGGATTGATTTGAATTTCATAACTGTAAATTTTGGCCAAAGTACACCCAAGCAGCACAAGTTATTTATTTCACCAGGTATATTAAAGATATAACCTGTCCTTGTTGTTGATTTATTTTTAGTCAACAGAGCTATTAAAGTCAACAGACATGAAAAGTGTTAGTTAAATAAAGTGTTTACATTTTAGTCTTGTGACTTCTCCACTGAAGACGTTAGCCATTGCCTCATTGTCTTCATGGTGGAGCAAGATAAATTCTATTTCAGGCTGCCTTTCACCATTTAAAATTAGATAAATACATGCACTTTATTCAGAGGTAGTTGAAGACTTACGTGGCTCATGAACACACTGACTGCATAGGATCATGCATCACTCAGTGTGCATGAAAACTGCAGGTACTTGTTTGTGCTCCTGGGGGAATGAGTGTGAGAATCCTGTGCCCGGTCAGGGATGTGCCACAACAGGGACAAGCAAGGCCTGGGACGACCGTGCTCAGGAGGTGCTTGTGAAGGGAACCACCCTAAACAGTGGCCAGCGTGAAAGTGGTGCATGAGATACTGGAGAGAGTAGCCAGAGGCAGCTGGTAAGGAGTCCATGGGCTTTCAGGCAGCTGGCCTGTTGGCAGGAGAAATTTTGGTAAAATACATTCTCCTGGGCATGTGTGAGGCTGTGGGCTACAGAGCTGTGAGGGGCACAGTCATGAGCTGTCCCATGAGGTGACAGCTGATGTCTAGAAATAAAGGCAAAGGGGTGCCAATAGCACCTCATTATATGGCCACATGGGTCAGCTTCAAAGGAGCAACCTGATGCCTTTAAAGGTAACTGTGTATGCAAATCATGCCTCTCCTGTGACAGCCACTTTTCATAAATTATCTTGTCTCTCATCGCATGGTTATTTAAGAAAAAATACAGGTAGACTGACAGCAGCCTGTGTCTAAACTGGCCGTTGGAACTACCAGAAAAAGCTTTAATGCTTGGAAATTCTCTTTCCTTAAGCACAGCAGGGAGCTGCTAGGAATCTTGATGAGCGTCTTTGAAATGTTGCCTGTATCATCCACTGCAGTTGTTAAAATAAGCATTAATGTGTTTTATTAAATATTCAAACCTCTTCCCAGGCCCTCCAGCCCAGTGGAAATCGGTGGAGGAAGTTTCTGATCACAATGCCATCAGCAACAAAACTGCCACCAATGTCAGTGTGATCAACAGTCGAGCCAGGTGTTTTCAAAAAAAGAAAGAAATTGGAAGATGAGAATGTGATGGATGATGTGACAACAGTTGCTTTAGACATAATAATTACTTTCCAGCACAGAACGCTTAAAAAGGATTGCTAGCCAATGCTCTGTTCAAGCAAAGCACTTAAGCTGGAGCATAACTGTAATTATGTGATTAGTCTTGTTAAAGTTCTGTGCTCAAAATTAGGCAGATGCAAAAATGCTGCTTATTATTTGGACCGAGGAGTAGGACCCTGATTTAGGATTTAGTGAAGCAAGTGCTTAAGTATTTTCCTGATTAACATTATAATAATACCTCAGGTATTAGATTACAGCATGAATTCTTCTTTCCAATGCACAATAGCACCACTGATTCAGAAGAAATATTAAGCAGTGGCTCAGTGGCAGTCCATGAGGCCTAAGCATTGGCTTAAGTGATTTTTAGACTGATCCTTTTGCATACTGGGAGCAGAATCATGAGAGAGGGCCATGGTAGGGAGGTGGACAGTGTAGGAACGTGGCACATCTGGAGACCAGTTATGAGAGAATTACAACAGGGTTTGTGATTCTCAGCTGCCTGATGACATACATAAAACTCTTCATTGCAGAAATTCTGTAATGATATATAGAAAGAAATTTGAAATTTCTAGCAACTGCTGGAGAAGGGAGAAGTTAATGTTTTCCCATTCATCACTACCTATCACAAGGTGGAATAAACTTTATGCTGCATTTACTGTTTATGACGGGGGCTGGCTGCTCTGTGGGCTATGGTATGCTCTACACACCTCTCATCCCAGCATATATAAATGTCAGACAGTGCCAGCTGAGCTTGGAACAGTAAAAACACTCCGTACTTTGGAGTTCATTTATTCTCAGGAGTTTGGATTTGGTGAAGGATAATTTTATGTCTATATGTTATGTGTGTTTAATTGTCGTTATGTGTTTACTAGCACAATCTCTAATCACAAATGGATGCCATTTACCAAAGGAAGCAAAGCAACCTGTTTCAGAATGTAATTGATTTTAGAACTAATACGTTTGCCTGGAGCTCTTCACCCAATCAATTGGATTTTATAGGTCTGTCATTTCTCGTTAAGAGGCAGGAGATTTTAAGTGTCAGGACGAGAATGAAGTTGCACGACTCGGTGCCCAAGAAATGCCCTGTCAAAAATCTGTGTGCTTAGAGTTATGTTCTTATGTTGATCTACAGCACGTTGTGACTGTACCTTTCATCAGCTCTAATACGGTTATGCACATAAATACCAAACCTCTGAGGTAGGAATTTTGTATTTACTGTTTAAGATCAGTATGTCATGTTGTTCACACTTTAATCTAATCTTCTCCCACTGTGATAATGTGGCTGCTGAGGCTGTTGCCCTACTTGGAACAAATGCTAGCTCTTTCCTATGAGATTGAATCTAAATTTACAGTCTGCATGGAGATGGCAATGAAGCGAAGAGCTGTGCCCTCCTCTCCCCGTGCTTCTGCAGGCAGACACCTTGGAGATGTTCTCAGTGCCTCATTCTCCCACTGACAGGGATGATAAACCTGCAGTGAAAGTAGTGGACTAGCACATGGTTTGACTACAGCTCTCCTGTAGGACATTTAGCCCTCCATTTGCTTTGCCTTTGTCTCTGAGTCTGTGAGATGACTGAAATATTTTTATTTCCCCATCTCTTATCTGTCTTGCCCGGTGTTAGCTGATTCTTAAGCCTGGTTACGAGCACTTTATGATATTTGTAACCAGGCCACAGTTCAATGTCCACAGATCTTAGGGGAAGTCTCTCTGTACTGGTTTAATACAAGCAAAGACAATAAAGAGAAAGTATTATTTAATATGCACTAAAATACTGTGTTTGCCATCCATGGAACAATCGTAACAACACAGTACTGTGGATTTAACACTAGTAAAAAAACCAAGAGACAATATTGCTCTCAAATGTTTACTTTCAAGAACACAGGGTGTAGATGAGCTGTCCCTGCATTAAACCAATTCTTCATGATATTCCTTTCATCCCTCCTCCCTGTTTCTCTCTCTTCCAGCCTGTCAGTGGTGTGACTCGATGTAGGCAAGGCTAATTCAGAGACCTGTCCACAGTGAGATACACAGGAGCACCAGGCCTCTGCATTTGAATTTACGTACAGATAGTAAACAAAACAGTGCCAGACCAGAAATTGGGACACTGTTCTTCAATTGTACACACTCTTACAGTGTTGGAAAGATCCTTGACGTGGTTTTGGCCAACATCCAGTAGTACTCCCCAAGTAAATCCTACAAGCACCTTCTTCGATTAGCATGGACCAGGGACAATTTTTGGATGGTAAGGGCTCGCCTGCGATAGATACAAGCCATCCCAAGCCAGCTGGTACCCGTGGATGGTGTGGCTGTCTCCATGGTGTCTAGGTCATGCCTTCCTTCTGAGTAGCTGTTGTGCTCCAAGTGCTCTTGGGAGGAGGTAGGGTGGTCCTCCCTCCCCATGGGCTGGAAGGAACAGTTCTGAGAGGTTCTGCATGGTTTGCGCCTGAGCAAAACACTCTAACTGTACTGTTTAACAAATTTTGTTCTTCAGACTAGTCTTCCTGTGATGGGAGACACACTTGGTTTGCTAAAGCCGAGAGCTTCTAATGTACAAATCTTCATGAAAGTTAGGTCGAGGTGACCCCTCATGCCTGTCAGGCTGTTGAGCCTGCTGGCTGTACCCCACCTCTTTCTGCCCCTGCAAGATAATAAATGTGTCCATTTGGCTGGCCCATTTTAATACTCACTCAGTAGATATAAGCAGATCATGTAAAACTGCCAGAAAGGAGTGTAAGTCATAGCCTTTGCTGTTCGATGCTGGTTAAAGACCGTGTATTCCCTTAAATGGTTTAGCAGCTTCCACGGATTTGCTGAGAAGGACTTAGAATAAAGTAGTTTGTTTTTTAGGACAAGACATTTTAAAATTCAGTCACTTCTTCCAGCTTTTCCGAGCAGAATTAGTGCCAGCTAATCCAGTTGTTTGTGGAGAGGCGGCTACTGCAGTTTATGCCTGACTAAGTGCTAAACAATATGAATTCAGCCAGTGGGAAAGCATTTGCTTGCAAGGCATCAGGCAAAAGAGCTGTAATATTGTGGCCCATTGGTCTGGTGTTTAGCTGGGGCTTGTAATAAGCCTGTTGTCAAAGTCGGCCAGGACGTGGCAGGCGGAGGACGGTGCGGTGAGCAACTTATCGCTGCTCTCTGCCAGCATCTACCCGATTAAAGTGATCCCATCTACAGCTGTTCCTTGGAATAATGGGGATGGAGTCGCTGTGATAGATCATTTTTACAGAATCAATTTCCCCCACTTTGAAAGTGAAATCTCATGTTTCACTGCGCTGTGTGTATACACACCTCCTTTATTTGTATAGCAACAGAAAGATGTTGTATCAAGAGACGGAGCTGTTTGTTCATTGACGTTATCTTCTGGCATCCATCTCCAGACTCCTGCTGTGTGGCTGCCAAGCAGGTTCTCCATCTATCTCATCCCATCCTCATGGGGAGCCCAGGACAGCCTCTTCATGACAGCATTTATGGCTTAGTGTAAGGCATCTCTTATGGGGCATCCTCTGCTGTCTTCTCTGCTGATCAACTTGCTAGAGAGAGAGAAAACTGTTTCATCTTTGAAAGTGATGTCTGCACCCTCGCCAGTGTGTTTTACAGCCTCCTGTTAGGGTATGGATCCTCCCAGACTTGTGCATTTATAAATGAATAAATTCTAAGAAAACTTCCTGCTGCAGTTTCTCAGCCTGCCTGGCAGGCTGCCAGCCCTTCCCACTATGAGCAGCAGCAGGAAGCACCTGCAGCAGCTGCCAAGAAGCTAAAAAGTGACAAGAGAAATGGAAGAATTTTTGACTAATAATATGCTCAGGCCCCATACCAAAATGTTAGCTAAGTGTAAGGTATTTTAGAGAACATCCCTGTGATGGGAAGGTACAAAGTATGTTTTAACTGGGGCAGCAACACTGTCTTCCTTCACATTAGTAAGATTTAGTGGTGGAGTCTCAAAGTAATAGATCCCCCTAGTTTGCCTAACTAAATAAAAAGATTATGAAATACATTTGCTCATAGTAGTTTGTGAGTGCTGTGCTAAATGACAATTTATCTTCCTTCTACTTGTGCTTCTAAACAAACAAGCTGTCACTACCACTTTGCTTAGTGCATACTAACAATTAATTGCTAAATACAAATTTAGCTTTGCCTCTTCCTCTTTAGCAAGAATTACCCATGAAGATGGCAGAAACTTCCTCTCCTATGCAGCTCTCAAGGGATTTCTTTTTTTTTCTTAATAAATGTGGTATTCCTAAATGAAGATAATTTTTTCCCATGGTAGAAGTGTTGGGGGAATGAAACAGCATAACAGAGGCTTATAATACTTTTTCTGCTTTTCTTTTGTTTGAAATACATCTTGGGTTTCGATGCCTGGAAACTTTTATTACCATCTCTGTCATGGATTGACTGCTGGCAGACAAACAAAATTTTTCTCCCAATATTTAATCTTTCCCTCTCTTCTGTTTCATCTCCTGTTGCCTTTATGATGAGGATGAACTTTGAGTCACTCGGCCTATTCCCTCATACCCTCATGGCTTGTTTCTCGATTATTCAGTATTACTAGGGGATTTTTCCCCTGCTTCACCCTTCCACTTTCCACATCTTTCAGTGTTCTGAGTTTCATTCTGTATTTTGGTGTCTTTGGCACTGGTACATAGAGTGAGATATGTGACTGTCTGATGCATGTGTCACAGACAGATACTAGAGCCCATCCCTGTATATCACTACAAGTTTGCAGTCCCTTCTTGAGAGTCTTCTACAAGCACTTGAGATACTGCTCAGGACCCTAAAAGTCATGTCCTCTAAAGGCATATGAATGCAGGCACATAAAACTATGTGGTTTAAAACATAATCAAGGAGATTAAAGTGAAGGCATTCTCATAACCAACTCTGTGGAAAGGAGCTGGATAAACTCTTGTAAATGTACCTGATTTTCATCTGTCTTTCTGCTGAAACTGCAGTTTTTCTGTGTTCCTTGTGCCATATCTGTATTTTATCTTTACTTTTGTCCTGTCCTTAGTGCTGTCAGAGTCTGCCTTCGCATGGAACCTTGAGATAGTTGGACTTTGTGGTCTAATTTGCACACATGATGAATGGAGGGCCAAAATTAACCAGTCTTCCTAAAAGCTCCTAATTTTGTTGGTTTTAAAAAGGCTGGGGGAGCGATCCATTATTGCAGCACCTCAGCTTCTCCTGCAGTGCTATAGAATTTGTAAATGGTGGTTTACTAGGGAAAGGGCACTTTACTGGAATGCATGTATTTTCCAAACAGTTTAAGCAGAGCACTTACATTAAATGCTAACTTTTGTTTAAGAGCTTGATTACTGAATAGCTAGCCATGCTTTTTTAATTAAGTTACTATTTCTTTTTCTCGTGAAGTCACAGATTGCCTTGTTCCACATGTTGAAGATGCAGAGGTTCATAACAAGACATACAGGACTGGCGATAAGTTAATAATCAGCTGTCATGAAGGATTCCAGATCCGTTACCCTGACTTAGACAACATGGTTTCCATATGTCAAGACGATGGAACATGGGATAATCTACCCATATGTCAAGGTTTAGTACTCCAGCACGTCCTGTTTTATGGCTCATGCATCTTGTGATAGTTTGCCAGTATTTTTTCCTACAGTTGTAAGAATGTCAGTGATCTGATAAGCTCCACAGTGCAGTGTTTGAATAGTGCTGCTGCTAAGATTTTTTTGATTTCCCTTCCCCTTTGCTCACTGCAGGAAAGATGTCGCTTCCTGAACATTCCCATGCTTATAATACTGCTTTAAATACTGCTTTTTTGTTTGCAAAGCTAAAATCTGACACAGATACACTTCATTAAAAAGTGAAAAACAACCAAGGCAATGAGTCAGAAGTTCTGATGGGCATCTTGCATTTTTTCACCAATTAATTTGTGGAAAGATTAACTGCAGTTTATCTTTCTTTGCCTTGTGCAGAAGGCGGGGGTAGAGGAAAGAAGATGGAACCTGTTCTTCTGTCAGAGTTTTCAGCAGAGCTGTTGATTAGATTCACAGTCCATTAAACCTTTACGTATTGACTGAAAATTCAAGGTGTGCACAGGAATGATTTTGGCCAGAAAAGCCATTAGCCGTAGGACTAGAAATATCAACAGCATGGGATCCCAGCTCAGCTTTAGACTGTGAGAAAGGGCTGGGGGTAAGCCAGCTTTAGTGAATGGAAATTCAATAACCCTGGGCTCCTTTTCACATTTCTAATAAGCACGTCTGAGTACCACTGACTCCGTTTTAACCAAGTCACGTCTTGGTAACAAGCTTGGCCCACTGAACAGCAGCGAGAGATTTTAACTGAGGAGCAGACAGGGTTAGTCCCAATGTTCCTCAAATCCATCTGTCGCCTCCTAGAGCTAACACTTCTCTGTAGGCACTTAATTACACCGTCACACCAATTTGCAGAGTCAGGGCAGGCAGGCAGAGGAGCTGGGACACTTCTCAGGAGCAGTAGCACATCGGACTGTCCCCCAAGATCTTGCCCTAGACTGTGGCAGAAACTTAGACATGTTACCAGGCTAGCTCAGCATTTTAGATGCACACATTGTCTCTGAACAGGCCTAACAGCAAAGGGGAGGCTTTGCAGAACCACAGCAAAGTGGATGCCAATTTTGGGGTATCTTATCAGTGATGGCATCGCGTGTGGCAGTATGAAGTGTACCCTCCTTTCTGTGGGGGTGCACCTCACGTCTGATTAAGGTAGATTAAGACTCTTGCAGTAGGGGGAGATGAATGCTCGAAAGATGGATTTGCAGGTGCTGTATTTGCCGAAGATCCAGGTGAATACTTTGGGACAGACAATATTTACTGGGTAAGCAGAAGTACTCCAAGTACTCCTTGGCTTGTTACTTCTGTTGCTGTGTTTATATTGTAAAACAAAGTCAATTGTTCCTACTCAATAGTCAATATTAACTGCTTTTCAAAATAAAAGCAGTGCTAATAAAAGTTAAGAAATCAATTGCACAACACCCAAGTGCTGTGATTACCAGACAGGCAGAGAATAGGCAATTCAGATTCAAGACTCTGCCATATTTTGCCGAATTCTATAAAGTTCCTGCAGAATTGTCTCCAGAATTTTCTTTTTGCCATGTCAAGCACTAATAAGATCAAAGCCACTTGTCTGCTTGCTGTAGGTAGGCTGTAAGTTACATTTCTACAGCCCTTTCATTACAAACAGGCATGGGAGTCTTATGACACTAAGATGCCTTTTTTCCCTGCCAGAGGAGTGGGAAAGGATTGTAGAGTTCATAAGAATCTAACCTCTATTTTTGCCATGAGATAATAATATTAATTACTGATCTGGAATGATGTGAGTTACTTAGCAAAAAAATGTCAAAATGAAGTTTTTCAAGCAGCTTGAGTTGTTTGGAGACCTAAGAATTTTCACAAACACTTGGCTGTCATACAAATTCAAATAAATCTCTCTCCTGCATGACCAGGAACATAATGAGCATTAAAATTCTGAGCCAGCAGGACCAAATTCTCCTTGATACAGTTCAGAGAAGAGTAAGCTTGGTCTTGCTTCGGCAGTCTGTGCTCTTTCTGTCCCACTGGGGGCTGCTTATGTCGTCCTGCTTGATGGGCTGCTCAGTTTGCAGGAATTAGTGTGTTGTGTGTGGGGCATTCGTGATCAGGGCACAAGCAGCAGCCAGCAGATAGGATGCTTGAAGCTTTATTTGAGCAGGGACATAACCAGCTGCTTAAACAGCTATCAAAACCATTGCTCTGGTGGTACAACATGCTGCAAAAAGCTTTCCTGCTTTTTTCTCTTGTTTTCTTTTGGGTTTGTTCCTCTCCCTCAAAAGACCATTGCAAGGAAATGGCCGCTTGAAATGCTGCTGAGGCTTTTTGTTTCAAATGCCAGTACCATACAAGAAGTTCTCAGACTGATTTTTGTTTCCTCATCTAGCTTAAAAGTACGGGAGTCCTATGAACATCCTCACAAATTCCTAGTAGTGGCAAGAGACCTATTTATGGACTGCCATAATGCAGCTTCCATTAGTCACATAATTCTAAAATATTATTTTTCATTCCTTGATTACTAGTCATCTTTTCTCCACATTATTGCAAATTAAAAAATTAGACAGTATCAGGTATTACCCAGTGGGTCATTGCTAGGGCCATGAGGAGTGACCTGTTACAAAGACATGCCATCTGTTAAATTCACTGCTCTTTGTTGCCCCAAATTTGGTTGGTGACCATTTAACTGTCACTGCTCAGTACCATCCATGATACAAATCCTTCAGGAGTAATTCCAGAAGTAGAACTGGAACATAGTCTCTGATTCTGACTACATTTACAATTTCTGATGATAACAGGTACCTTAACTTTTTGATAACATAGTCTGAGACCTTGCTTAATGTTTATCGTGGGACTGCTCCTAGGAAGTCATGTCCCTTTAGACTTTCTCGAGCTGGAATTTCAAAGTCATTAATTCTGCCTGCAAATCTTTTACAATTGCGTGCACTTTGTCACAGGAGTGGTTTTAATATTTTAGGGGGTTCACATGCCTGTCGTTTTTAAGAGGAGGAGTAAAACTCACCGTTTATATGAATGACAATCTTTATTAAAGATTCTACCTCAAAAAGAAATTGCCATCTGCTGAACCGGTGAATGTTTGTTAAACAAAATACTGTCAGTTTCAGAAAACCTTTCCTGGATTTGTTGGGAGTGAAGCCCACGCTAGCAAAGCGTGTGGGCTGAACAACAAAAGGGTTTGAAACAGGATAATGAGGCAGATACGTCTGAGGGAGATCGTGCAGACATGCCGTTCATAGTGGAGAGGATGAAAAATATCACACTCCTCAGTTTAGAAACTGTGACTGAGATGTGTGAAGATGACTGAGATAAGCAGTTGATAATAAAAGAAACCTCCTTCTTCTTAATTTGCAGGTTGCCTGAGGCCATTGGTTCTTCCTCATAGTTACATTAACGTATCTGAATTCGGGGCCTCCTTCCCCGTAGGAACAGTGGTGTATTATCAGTGCTTTCCTGGATATAAACTAGAAGGGGCAGAGATCCTTGAGTGCATGTATAACCTTATCTGGTCAGATAGCCCACCTAGGTGCCTTGATGTGGAAGGTAAATGTCTTACTGTTTGTTTATCTTTCCATTTTGCAAGATCTGCATGCTCTCTGTGATTTTAACTCAGGGCTGTGGCTATGGTTCCACTCTCTCTGATGTTTCCAGCGGCTGTGCAGAGCCTGTGGGTTCTGCTGTGTGCAGCCTGCTGTGCTTCTCTGCACCCTCAGCTCTCGGTGTTCCCTAAGTAACGTTTGCTCTCGCAGTGTCCCAAGTGCAAGAGGGAAAGCTCCTAATGATTGCTTTGCCCTTAAAATGCAAACTCTCTGCTGCCTTTCTGATCAAAACACTGAAGAAGTTACATAACTCACCCTCCTGTGCACATGGTCAGAGCTCCTACACACATGGACAGATTTCTGTGATAAGCTAAAAAATACTCCACAGAAACTCTTAGTTTGGGCTGTGCCAGCTGCAGTCATTATTTAGCACTGCACGCTGCTGCACACTTGAGTATTCGCTGTCTCTCATAGTAGTTAACCTTAAAGAAGGATTGACAACTAAAACGGCTGAGCTAATTTATTGACGAGGAACATAAAAACCATTCCGTGCGAAAGAGAGGTAGATCCTACCGAGCCAAAAGGAATAATCTCTGACTAGAGCTGGGATGGAGGGTGTTGTAGTGCGTTTATATTTACATCCCAGACATTTAAAACAGAGATGCTGGATAGATTGCTCCATACATTGCCAAAACTGCATAAACTACCCTCCTCCATCTTCACATCTTGAATGAAACATCCTAGGGAGTCATGGGAATCCAAATACATCCTCTGCATTTCATTCCCCTAAAAGAACTACATTTTTGTTCTATTTCAAGCCTGTAAGGAAGCTATCTATATGTAGAATTTAGCTAAAAGCAATTATAGGGATTCATATGTGATGCTTATGTCACTGAACTAAATGCTAAGCATTGTGAAAGTGCAAAAATTAGCCAAAAGTGTCAACAAAGTGATAAACTGCACGAAAATAATTAAATGATCCTTATTTTTAGCTGACAATTCTAGTTCCAAAATTCAAAAATGCCTTTGCAATTATGGAGTGACAAAACAAGATGATTTTTTTGTTTGTTTATTTAGCTCACCATGAAAGATTAATCCTCATTCAGCTCTATGTAAGCCATTTTTGGAAGGCTTGCTTGTTGTTTATAGCATGGAAAACACATTAAAAAATCAGAAGGGCCCTGTTAGGCTTAATCCAAACAATAGAACTGATTTGATAAAAATGACGATTCTTCAGTTAGAAAGGTAAGAGCATGAAACTCAAGTGTGTGAAGCAGAAAAAGTTGTGTCTTACTGTCAACGTAGGTGAGCATTCCAGCTGCTATCAGAATGCCTGAGAAAACTCATGTGCTCTTTGTTTCTTGCTTGTATTATGAGGTCGTAGAGAGGCTCTTTTTCTTGATAATTTAAAACATGAGGCAAGAACTGCTGCCCTGACAGTTCTGCATTTTAAATAACATGTCAAAAGTTATCATCCCCACTCAGCTACGAAGATCTGTGATGGGGGGATCAGTGTGTGCCAGACGCTCGGCCAAGGCCATCGGGGAGGCCTCCTGAGCTCTGATTTTGATTCAGCCTCCCTTTGAATCACTTTCTTACTGCTCTCTTTAAATGCCAAACCTCTCCATGGTGATTTCGCGTGGGCATCCCACCAGTGCATGCGTTGAGTGAACCACAGGAGACCAAAGTCTGGAGCACAACACTTGCAAGAGCTGGTTCTGCTCAATTTTGGGGCAGAAGAGAGAGCTTCCAGCAGCACTGAAAGGTCACCCCTGACAGCTCCCCTTGTGAACTCTGCTGTAGGGCTGCTTCAGCAGGTGTGCAGTGATGTTCAAAATTAATCCAGATAGGGTAAATCAACTCAAGATTCCCTTGTTTGAAAGTGCTTGTTCAAGTGATATATGCAAGCAGTGCCAGTCTCCAGGAATCTTGTTACAATCCACTACTCTTAATTAGTGGACAGAACTCATTCCCTGCATATTTTTTTATTCTCCACCTTGCATTCCACTGTCAAGCTCATTTTTCAGCATTCCTTTTATATGTGCGATGTAATCTTGCCTAGCAGTGTTTTTCACAGTGGAAGTCAGCAAATAACAAATTAATTCCATTTATTTCTTTCCATGTTCAATTAAAAATGTATTGTAATGACATTTCCTGCTCAGTATTTTAATATGGTAATGATTAAAAGCAAATGACTGCTAGGAAGCTATAGCAAACCGTTTGAGAGCTTTTATTCTCCTATAAACAATGCTGCTTACAGCTTCCTCATTTAGATGTATGTTCTTGTTGAAGCCTCCATAGAAGAGATTTCCTAAATTTGTGTGTAGTCACAAAAGTGCTATATGTCAATCTGGTGAATTTTCCCCTCTTTGTTAGGGCAAAATAAATTCTGAATGAAGGGTTTGCAGCTTTGTTTAAATAGAAGGTTACACCAGGGGACCACTCAGCTCCTCTTGCACATCAGGCTTTCTAATGCTTCCCAGCCTTACCCTCAATATTGCCGAGCGTGGAGCTTCCACCAGCTCGGGTGAGAGACTCATTTTTTTGCTGTTAGGGAAGGAGGTTTTTTTCTGGTAAGTGAAATCAGTGCTGCTTTAGTCAGAGCAGTGCATAGAAACGGTGTCACCTGGCACTGGAGTGCAGCCAGCAGTGCAGAGCTGAGCAGTGACTGCTCAGAAACAGCTGTTTGCATCTGGCCGTGGCAGTGGTTACGGCTCTGGCAAAAAAGGATGCCTCTAGCTCAGATTGCCAAGTGTTTGCTGGTGTGGGATTCTCCTCTTAAATGCTTGTACCTTTGCCAGATTTAAAACATTTGGATTGATTTTTGAGTGTCTGCCTCAAGCTGAATCATTTGGGAGGCTTCAGTTGAAATGGTTGAGTGATATCAGAGAACGACGGTAAAGGAAACGGTGGTGTTTTACCAGTGCTGGAAGATTTTGTCATTTAGAGGATAAGATGAAGCATCTTCACACTGAATTTTCTTCTTTAACTTTCTTAATTTCCTTTTTTTCTAGTGGACTTCCACAATTATGCAGAAACTTTTTAAACTTTCTTTTGTACTGAAACTCAATAGACACTTTCAAGAAAATTGAAGGAAAATGGGCTTTGGGTTTTTTAATATGATTTTTAAATTACCTATTTGGGGTTAATTATCCATCTGTAGAAACTGACGTAAGTTAGTGATTGCCTTCTGTAAAATCTGGTATGCAAAACATGGGTGCAGAATTAATGAGAGTGAAGAATACCACATGGGGTATATACCACATAAATATTAGTTGTAAAATAAATGAAACGGCTTCCAAAAACATCGGAGGAGAGCACACACTTGAAAACATACCAGCATGGAACTCTGTGAAATGAAACACTTAAAACTAGTGTATCTTTATAATTTGGTACTTTAGGGTGAATAAAGTTGTTACACAGGATTTGGAGAAACAAGAAAAAAACAACAAAAAACCCCAAACCCAAAAAACCCCAAACCAAACTGAAGAAAAAAACCCTTGGCCATGAGTACTTTGGGAACATGATCTGTGTATGATTACACTCCTTGCCATCTGGACTCTGTATTTTAATTTTTCATTTCCTCTGGAAGTCTTCCAGGAAGATGTAAGGAATAGTTCTTAGGACGAACTGGGTGGGGAGTGGCAAGGGAAGCAGATAAACAGAGGAAAGGCTGGGAGAATTTGATTATAGTGCTAGAAAATAAAGCTGTTGTATGGATGGTGTCATTGGGAATTCCCAGCTTTGTATTTAAGAGTAAAAGGGAAAACAGGTTGATTCAATTTGCAAACAATAGACATGATCCTATTATCTAGAATGTCTTGTTTCAGCGTCATCCCAGCTGAACAGAAAAGCTGGTCTTGCAAGAAATCAGATATATTGCAATATCAAAACTTCCTTCTGCTTTCTGAGACGAGCAGATTCTCTAGCTGAGGTTAAACTTGAAAGAATCTAAAAAAGAAAATATTTCAAATTTTTGTAGGTAGATTCGAAATTAAAATGAAACAAGCATGAGGAATAGACTTCAAAGGGGAGATTCAATAAACAGAAGAGAGTAAAAACACAGAAAAAAATGAAGGTATTTCTGAACTCTGGAATAGAAAACCACTTCATTGTGAGGGTAGATGAAAAGATACAAAGCTAAGCAACCATAAAGGTACCGAAAGGATTCTGAAAATTATAGAAATGATGGAAGAAAGGTAGGAGAAGGAAGGAATTAAGAAATTTGTACAACAAAGCCAGAAGTGCAAGGGAACCCAAACCACCCTTGCCTGGGCACCAGGAGATTTCTGGAGAATAAAAAGGGGTTAGTCAGATGAAAATCAAAACCAACAAACTATGCTGCAGAGAAAAAAATACTCTGGAAAGACAGGTAAGAATACAGAACAGAGCTTCAAAATTTTTTTTCTCATAAGCCTGGGGACAGACACATAGAGAGGGGCTGATCATTCTGACTTAGAACCTAGGAAGTAAAGAGTATGAAAGAGGAGGGTGGTATTACAGATGAAATTCTGTATAGTTCAAATAGTCCGAAACAAAATAGCTGAAACTTTGTAACCAGTTACATGCAGGACACTTTGAAGGAAAGCTTCACAAATCTGCATTCTTCTATAACAATTCCTAATGCCACAGACAGTGATTGACACCGAGCTATCTATTTGATAAACTAGGCACTTAAAATCTTTTAAATTCTTGAAGGAACATAGAGCAACACTCTGAGCAAAAAGGACAGAAGTCAGCATGTAATCAGTTACGCTCAGGAGACAGGATGAAGTAAGCAATCCTAAGCCTGAGATGTTGTTCATTGGTACAAATGCATTTCTCTCTTTGTTTCTTTGCTGACATTGAGAACACTTTAGATAAGTTCCAACATGAAAGACTGATGTGTATCCTCAGGGAAGATAATGTTGATGCAGCACATCTCCCAACAGATAGAAGTCCTGTAGAGGGAGCAGAGGGCAGCAATACAAGCAAGTTACGGAACACTGTGGTATTGAGAAATTAAGTGAGTTAGATACCAGGATTCTGTTTTAGGTTTGCACCTCCTCAGCTCGCAGGCAGGAGGGAGAATAAATTAAATATTGCTCAACTGCCAAAGAGGTCATCCAAGTTAACTGAGTTAATGTTAACATAGGACATATTGATAGCCTGGTTTTTAATAGCTCTGACTACAGTGGTATTTCACTGCCTACAGCAGTACTTGTGACTCAGAAACTATAACCAGCAGTAAATGCTCAAATAGCAGCAGACAAGCATGTATCTAAAGACCATTAGTAGGGCAACACCTTTATGTCACTGACACCTTTAGCCTGATACCCAAAGGATGAAATAGGCTGACAGTGTCTCACCCTGGGGGTGCTTGTCGTGGAAAGCAAGTGTGATGAAGAAGTTGAAGAGGACAGTTTTCTTTAGAAAAAGTAATTCAATAATTCTGCCTGTTTCTGCACTGTAGACAGTTAATTCCTTCATCACTCAGGAGTGCAGAAATTATATGCATCCATGTATGAGTGTGGAAGGTGAACACTTTAACTTGGAGTATCTGGATTTTTGTGCTGTTGGAAAATGCTGAACTTGATCTGTCCACCGTTACCCACAGCTGAAGAGGTGTGGAAAAGAATTGAATTCAAAAGGAGCACAGAGACATGAAATGCTAGACAGACAAATCATGTTCTTCTGTGGACATGCTGCTAAATAGTCATCCAATCTTGTAACTCCAGCAGCTGTATTGCGAAGTGAAAACACAAAGAAAAACAGACCAAGTTCAAAACAGAATGGATACTCAACAAAGTGGGCTTTTTGCAGCTCTTGTTGTGAGGGATGGAGGGTTTAGAGAACAGGCTCCAAGTTGAAGGCATTGTCTGAAGAACATAAATACCATTATATTTCTACGTGACTGCTCCTTTTTTGCATTGCAGAAATCTTCTTTGATCTTGGCTGGGGTTGAAATAGATGCCTTCTCCACTGTTCATACTTTATCAAGAAAGCAATGGAATAACATCTTGTAATCTTTTTCTTTCCTGTCTTTGGTACTGCTTGTTGCACGGGACTGCCACAGTAAATCATTGGTTTACACCTGCTCTATCACCTCTGTACCTTTCTGAAACTCCTTAGCATGTCCAGAATCAGCCAGTCATCCCAACTTTTTCATGGAGCCGTAATTTCTACCCTGAAGTTCCACATTAGCTGCCAGATGCATGTAGTGTTTTATCCACAGTGCTTTAAATACACTGTAGGTTAGGTGGGGGACAGCAGACAAAAATTCTTCCTGAGGGCTGTTTTATAACATTAATCTTTAACTGTATCCAACAAGGCTGCTTGGAAGGGAAAATAACACATTGCCTACCTTGAAATCAAACATCTCTGTGTTTTATGGACATGTTCATTAAATTTGGCCACACAGTGCACTCACAGAACGTCTTCCACAAATGGAGGGAACTGTAGCTACAGACTCTGCATCAGGAAGTGTACTCACTTGTTCATTTCCAGAGATAAAAACCAATATTTAACGGGTGGCACTTTCACCAATCAGTGTAGGCAGGCACTTGGGAACTGAACATAAATAACAGAAACCAACACTCCTCCATGCCTTCCTGGTCTTGTAAGATGGTTTGTGAAATTACAGTGCTAAGATCACCTGCTGGTTTTCCTCTCCCCTTTTTTTTAACTTGTAGCTCTCCACTGGGAATGGGATCTTGTGCCTTTTCTTAACTAGTGTGGTCTAGCTTGATTTCCTCAGCCTTCAGCTAAGCCCTGGAATACAGCTTGTCTCTTCCAGCATTCCTTGTCTCCATCAATCCCTGATGACTGGTGTAGGTAACCCCACACAAGCTCAAGGCATTCTTGCTTATAACAAAGAAGAAAAAGCTATTCACAAAAGAGGGATTAAAGTAACATAAAAACCCACTGATACATCCAGCTCACAGTGAGCACTGGCTTCTTCAGACATCCCTGACAGGAGCCTTTGGCTGTCTGGTTTTCTTAGGCAGCTTCCCGACTGCTCTCTCTCTCCCCTCCACCTCCATTATACTTCTAAGCACTTTGACCTTTTCCAGTCCTGAGGTTATCCTGGGATGCCTGTCAGATACCCAAGCCTTGACTTATATCGGAATTTTCTAGTTCCATCCTGCAAAGTGTCTGTGTAGTCCCCAGCATCTGCTTCTCAAAGCCCTAAAAAGACCATTACTGATCATAAAGTCAGCCACTCATGAGGGAAAGAAGAAACAAAACTGGAAGCAAGTGATGAAGAAAGCCAAAATGATCTGCTGTAAATGAGACCACAGTGCTCAAAGCACTCACATGTGAATAATGAATATAAATATTTCCTTAAATATAACTGTGGGCCTCTTACTAAAAGAAGTCGTAGCTCTCTAGCTGCAAACTTGTCATCAATTTTTTGTAGTTTAAATGAAACTTTCACTGTTTAACTTAGAGGAAAAAGATCACTTGAGGTGTGCTTTATCCTATATTTGTTGTGAAATGCATTTGAAACTAAAGACTTTAGCATTGATATCAGGTTTTCACAGGATATTGTGCTGGGAAGGGCAGAGTTGTTGAGGTTGAGTGTGAAGTTGGCATGATGCTCCTGTAGGAGCTCAACTGACTGGAACTGCAAAAGCTGCTCTGTAACTTGCAATTCCAGGAAGGAAGTGTGTACAGTAAGTGATTGTAAATCACTGTCTGTTTCCATTTTGGAATCAGCTAATATTAAATTATTTTTAAAATATGTTTGAAACTAGTTTTATACTGTTTCATTCAGGCTCATACAGCTGCTTTCAGTGATTGCAATTCTCAGCAAGATGCTGTTTGTCAAAGCTAGACCACAGAAGCAGCTTTTCTTTAAAAACTTAATTATTCAATTCATTTCACACTCTGTAGAAGGTGAGAAGTTCTTCTCACTGTGTGCACATTGCAAGGCTTACCTCACAGTCATAGCTGGTTCAGAATTACCCAGGGGTGATTGCCTAGGGGTATAGCCAGCAGCCTGGAGCCAGGAGACCTGGGGTATGTTCCTGGCTGCTTGAGCATTGACTTGGTGAGTGGTTGAGAAGAAATTGCTTACCTGTTAGGTGTCTTTTCAGAAGAAAACATGTAAGTGGCATTGTGAAGGTTAAGTAATCAAGAAAGGTTAAGACTGAAAAGAATTTGGATACTATTGGCTAAGAATAAAATATTACTAATAATTCTTGCTCTAGGCTTTCAAGAAATAAATTCTCTGGCAACTTCAGAGTTCAAAGTAAGTGTCTTGTATCTTCATTACTTTAACATCTTCAGTCAGGCTTAAATAGGATTTACTTTATATATGAGTGCTCAGTTGTTTCCACCAAACTTTCTATTCTGTTATTACTCTTGGTGCTGTTGTTTTGTTGCTGTGGGAATGAGTAATCAGAAAAGTTCCTCAAAGCATGGCATCACTTTCAGAACACAAATTCAATGGCCTCCAAGTTTGTTCCAGTAGAACTGTAATATGCACCAAGTCTCCCTTTACAGTGCCAGCAGCATTTGTTGTAGGAATGTTTCATTAGGATATTGTTAAGCTGATGTTCACAATAAATGAAAAGTCACTCCAGTAATGCTTCCTGTTCTGCTTACATTTGTGAAGAGTGTCATTTAAAAAAAAAATCTCGTTAAGCAGCTGTTCTTAGAATGAGATGTTTTGACAGGGCTTATTTTAAAGCAACTGGATTTGGTATTTCCTTCCTTTTACAAACCTCTAAATTTCTTCTTGAAGCTTTTGATTGGATATGAGCAGTTGAGTCCAATAGTTTTTCTTCCATCCTACTTAGAATACTTGACATTTTAATGGGAATTTTTGTTTTTCTATTTTAGAATTAAAATACTTAGGGTTTTGTACATTTCTGTAAATTGAAATCTAAGTATGGAATAGAAAAATCCGTTTTTTTAGTATTCAAAGTGCAGAATTAATTTCCTCAGGCTCTGTACTGTGCAGTGCAGGTGTGATTCATTTGCTGGTAATACCTGTGGAAATGGACAGGTCTGTCAGGTGAACTGGACAGGAATTCTTATGAATATGAAAGAAAAACTTCTTGGTTGATGATTTGTTTTGTTCTGAAGGTATGAAGGGTTATGACACTGAGGGAACCAAGAAACCAAGTTTTGTTAGCACAGTGTTCATAAAGAAGCAGGAAAAGGAACAAACATCATCTTCATCTTCTATGTTCCTGTAAAAAATACAGTTTTCAGATCTTGCCTCCCCAAGCATGTGTTTTTATGAAGGCAGTATATGGAAAAGGATCCCTCCTTAGGCCCCAGAAGCCAGCCAGTAAAGCTTCAGGTGGGGACTTGGCCACCCTCGATGGGAAGGGTCAGACCTGCTGACACATAGACAGCTGTGGTCTCATGGAGTGAGTGACAGCTTGGGTTAAGCATTGGTTGGGATGCAGTAGCCAGGTGACAGGTGTCCAGATTTCTGGTGATAATTAGTGTCCTGATGTGTACAAGAATGAGAGGTGAGGGTCAGGAGAAGCCCTTGTTCTCTTCCAGTTTGTGAGCAAAGCAGACAGTGTGTCCCCTTCTGAGCGAGACACACCAGCGTTTTCCTGCACAGTGGAACTGGCAGGTTTTTATCTGTGTCTTTCTCATCTGGAAGTTTCATCTTAATCTGTTCCCACTCTTTGCATAATGAGCAGGCATTCACGATGTGTTTGGAAGAAGTGTTATTCTTTATTAGGTGCAAATGTCTCTAATCCTGTCCATCCCTGTGTCAAACAGAAATGGCTGGCCTCACACTGGGCTTTTCTGCTAACCAAGCAATTAATGTCCTACACAAAAGGTGGACTACTAGCTTGACAGAAATAATCACAGGTGGCAAATAAGTTTGCTTGTTCCTACCCCTTATTTTGTTTTTTAAGTAAGTATCCTGTACTTCAAGACATTTTTGCTTTTATTTTTTGGCTCACATAAAAAATGCTGGGCAAAACCTGAATGATTGACCACAGACTAAACCCACTAGCCTTTGAACATTGCCTAAAAAATGGGTCTTGAGCAGTGTAAATATCTGTAACTCCACTCCACTCTACCAGTAGCTTTTAAAAAGTCATACAATGTCTTTATTCTGAGCCATCGATGTTAATTGAGAATATGCTAGTGCCAAAAAATCTTCCCTCCCTCCTCCAGTTCCAGTGTCAACATTGCAGAATTACTGCAGCATCCTCCGGGCAGAGTTTAAAAAGCTTCTTGACCATAATGGGTAGGAAAAATCACTGGATGAACCTCATTAATTCCTCCAGTGTGTGGGCAGCAAGTGCTTGCAGCCTGTGCCACCCTCCCCTGGCCCTGCTCCAAGGGATGCAGCTCTTGCACTGCGGAGGCTGTGGTGGAGAGGACACTCCGTGGGGCAGACCAGCCCTTGCCTCTGCTCCAGGCCATAGCGTCACACTGCTGGCAACACAAGGCTCAGCTCCCCAGGTTTTAAGCTCTTCTTGATAGTGCTGGTCCTTCATTGAAATCAGCCAGAGCAGAAAGCTGGTCTCAGAGGAGAGCCCTCAGCTCCGGCAGCTCCTAGGAGCAGGCAGGGAAGTCCTCCAAATCGAATCAGGAATTCTTCCCTTCAACTTCCTTGAGTAACAGGACACTTGAGCATCCAGCAAGGGATTTGTTTGCCATATAAACACAACTGCTCTTTCTTTTTGATGAACGATTCAACTTTTCAGCTCAGAATGCTGAGCTATAAAGTTCCTGTAAATCCCCATACAGTCTGTGGCCAATTGCTGTACAAAGACAGATGCAGAGACCCGGGATCACCTGCTGCAGAACCGCCAGCAGACACTGTTTGAATTATGTCCATCCCTCTGCCAAGCTCCAGAGTTAAGGACACAGGCATGTGGTCTTTTAATGCTGTTCGTCAGAAAATACTACTGGATTATCCATGCTGGATGTTGTAATTAGAGCATTAAAGTCTCCAAAGCCTTATAAAGTGAAGATGCTGAAAGCTATTGGTAGTAAAGATTTAGTGTCATTTTTAAGAACAGCACTTAGGGCTTTTTTTTGAGCTGTGAGAACTTCCTGAAGTAGAATTCCCTTGCTTCTATGATTATTGTGCATACTGCTATTGGCTTTGGCAGTGAAAATGTACTTGTCAGATACACTTCTATTGTAATCAGTTCGTGGCTGTTTCCATTCTGTGAGTTTGATGCATTTGCCTGAAGTCCATGGCCTGTAATTTCCAAACACAAATAGGGCTCATCACTGGGAATGCTAGAATTTTAACTTTCCTGAAAAACTTTAGTGGCCTTAGGTTTGCCACCTGAGTTTTCCTCCACGTTTGACCTGGCACATTCCCTTAATCCGTGTAACCAGTATCATACACTGGCATCCTGCATAAATAAGGGTTCAGACCCTTATAAGGTGACCGGCTCTGCACTAAAAATTTTCTGTCACTGGGAGCCAAGACAGTTCAGCAGCCCTCCAGACTTCCATAATCTTTCTTTTCTATGATCAAAAGTAAGGCCACTTGCTGGCTGTCCTTCCACTGGCTTTAAAGGATCTTGGATCAGGATGACCATGGGAATGAAGTGAGTTGAGGAAGGGACTGAGTGTACGACTAACTGCTCAGAGCTCAAAGCGAGTTCATTTGGGGTTGTTTGGGATGTATCTTTGACTTGATTTGTGAAAAGAGGCTTTGAAACTGAGTGCTGCAGACTGTGCATGGGGGCTGGTTTGCCCATGGAAGTGTTACAGGGATCCTGAAACTCGTTGAACATAAAGTTCACAGGAGGCGGTGAGTGACACCCCAAGAGAGTTAGAATCCCTGACTTGTGCAATCCAGTTGACATAAGAATGAAGCACCGTATCAGCTGAGCTAAAAGCCCTCATTTTCAAACCTGTTCCATTACATCTGCTGGTTGCAAGTGTTTCCTGCAGGAGCTGTTGGCAGGTATGACCCCTCAAACCTCAACTCTAATTCATGACAAATACTTGGCAGGGCAATAAAAAATTGTTTGCAGGAGTTTCCAGGCAGCACCAATACATGAGCATTTCCCTTGAAATATAGATGTGTCTGTGGAAGGGGTGGCACTCTTTTTAGTACTGAGGACATATCCTGCACGAGGAGTGATACTCTTGTTTTTGGGTGTTATAAAATACACCTCCATTTGTAAACAGGCTGACAGCTCCATATCTGGGTTGTCCCAACAGTGTATTGCTTTAAATCTGCCTGGAAATGTGTCATTCTTGAGCTGACCCACATTGCTGGGACACCAGCTTTGAGGGATTTTTTATTCAGCAGGCTGCTTTGGCTCTCAGTGGCTTTAAGAGGTTAGGGATGATGTAGCAGCTATGTTGCTGGAGGGGAAAATTATTTGCAGCAGTTTCGGTTCTTTGAGTGTTGCTCTTTGTGATGCGATGTGCTCTACTTGCTCATTGCTGGAAAGGTTGTGGGCATCTACACATCTCTTGCACACTGCCAGAGCCTGGAAAAATTCAGTTGCAGAGGAGCTTAAATTGTTCTCTTCTTTTGTTCTCATGCTCTAAGCATAGGTAATAAAAATATACCAGGTTTCCTTATGGTAGGCCAGGATCATGGCTTTCACTGATAATTTTCTTTTTAACACAAGAATGATTAATAGGTGCTTTCCTACTATTTCAGTCTGACAACCTCGCCCTAATCTTAAGAAAATTGTTTTCAATCTTGAGTTGACTTCCCAGTAAAGTATTCCTCTTTCTTGTGGGCCCAGAGACTTTGGAAAGTGTGCGGAGCATTGAGGATGTGAATTTTTATGTGAATTACTTACTCTGATTTCAAGTTATTATTAAGCCTTGCCAGTGAAAATGCAAACAGAACCGTGTCTCCAGAGGATGGGGAATAGACATTGCTGCACATTGTAATCAGCCTCTCTTGAAGATTCATTTAATATCTCGTGTATTTTTTTATGAAATGCATTATTCATGTAACAAGATTCACAGGGAGAAGCAGCTGAATTGTAATTTCTGGGAAGATTCTTCTTCCAAGAGATGTCATTTTCATTATTTAAATCAATGCAGTCAGTCTTGCCTGCATGAGAGAGGCATGAAGTGAAGGGAAGAGCTTGTAGATGGGGCACTGAGCTAGCCGGGAGCTGCCTCTGAAGGAAAATAAAAGCAGCCATCCAGTAACTGAAGCCCCTTTTGGGTCAGTATGTAGTCATTTGAAACATCATTACACTTTGCAGAGTTTTTTTTGCTCTGTGCTAGAAGCACTTAAGAAAACAGTAATCAACTAACACTTAGACAGTGGAAAAGTTTCTTGGAAAAGTACTGCTTGCGAGCTGCTTTCCCCACTGCTATTTTCCAGAGAGTGCTCCCCCAAGTTCTCCATGGAGTTCATCTGCCTGGGATGTTGTTCCGGGGCCTACAGGAAAAGTCCCACATGTTTATATTGCAATTCTCGCTTATTTACCTAACCTTAAGTAAACCACTCTACTTAATTAACACAGGCTCAGCCTCTGCTATATTTAAGACCTCACTCCACCAGTGGTCCCACTGAGATCAGTCAAGCTGTTCAGAAATGACAAAACACAAATATCACCAGTAGAGTTTAAACTCAGCTTAATAAAATTATAGTGATACAGATTGCACATGCTTAAGCAACACTAGGTGCTTTGCATCTCTTGCAGCACTGCTGATGGCAAACTTATTTTTAAAAGGAATTGAATTAATGCATATAACCATTTAATTATGTTAATGTAACAAAAAATAGCATGTTACAGCCCAGTTATAAATGCTTCATGAGGAGCATGTGTCTCCTTGTTTGGACTGCCGCGCTCTATCCCCATGCAGCCACCTGATGGGCATGTGTTTCCTTTTGTCTTCCTCTCACCCTCCTCTTCCCACAGAGGATTGGAAGCTTCCCAGGTCCCACCCCAGTGACCCCCTGGCATGTGCATCCCTCCACTGGTGTGGATGAGCACCTGGCCTCCCTGGGCAGTGGCCTGGTACCCCTGAGACTAACCCAGAAACGCAGGGAGCTGAGAGGGAGCCTGAAGTGTGCCTGCTGCATTTCGACACTCTGAAACTGCCCAGTGGTGGGTTGCTGGCATTAATGTCTTTCTCCTTTTCCCTTTGTTTGTTTGCCCAAGTTTGTCCACTACCTCCAATGGTGAGTCACGGAGACTACATCTGCCACCCGCGGCCTTGCGAGCGCTACAACCACGGGACGGTGGTGGAGTTCTACTGTGACCCTGGTTACACCCTCACCAACGACTACAAGTACATCACCTGCCAGTACGGAGAGTGGTTCCCCTCCTACCAAGTGTACTGTGTCAAAACAGGTACGGGATAGTCCTGTCCTAAGAGTCCTATCTTCCTACAGTCCCTCGTTATGGAACAAATTCGTAGGTCGGTAATGCCTGGTGAACTTCATCTATTTCGTGGTTAAGTGATGAGCATTGATTTTAAGATCCTGCTAAATATAACGCATTCCCAAGATCCTGGATGGTCCTAAACCATTTTGATCATTAGCTCTTCGAGTGTGCTTTTTAACATCTGGATATTTTTATATGTATGCAAGCTAGGGTCGTGATTGCATGTATAAAAAGCCAATCAAGGGGAAAAACAAGATCCAGCCTCTGTGACAGCCCAATGTTAAGGCTGCCTTTGGTACCTGGCACTGGGTTTATGTGTTTACGGTTTTACAAGTTGCATGTAAAAAATGTCTGGTCCTAACTGGCACTTCTGAGTAGTGTTGAATATAAGATAACAACAGGAATATACAAGCACATCTCTTGTATTGTCTTTCTGTTACAGAACAAACCTGGCCAAATACACAGGAGACCCTCCTGACTACATGGAAAATAGTGGCATTTACTGCTACCAGTGTTCTATTAGTACTGCTACTGGTTATTTTAGCCAGGATGTTCCAGACCAAATTTAAGACACATTTCCTTCCACGGTTTGTACTGGTTTCTTTTTTATTTTAAAGAGGGCCTTGATTCATTTTTCACACTCAGCACTCCTTGCTGGAGAGATGGAGCAGCTCACAAGCCTTGCAGATACTTTGTTCTGCTCTGAGCAGAAGTCCCTGAACCACTGGTGTGGAAGGGCACCCCAAAACACCTGCAGTAGTCCTTCATGCAGCTAAGATAAAAGGCAAATTTTGCCAGATTCACTCTGGGAGTAATTACTGCTCTTCTACTGAGAATTTCTCTTTCTGCCTGTAAAAATAGCTGACAATATTTTTAAATACTCGTTTTCAGGTGCTGGGGGAATTAAATTTTTAACTACTGTAGACTTAGTAATGTAAGTTTTAAGAAAGAATTTCTTTTTTCTCTATGGACAAGTTTCTATTAAAGGTTTGGTTTACCTTCATTAGTGTTATTTTCATCACAATTCATAAACATCTTCTGCATCTTCCTTTATTTCCATAAAATACCATGCAGCTGTGAGCATTTGTCATTAATTCACGTAGTGCTCTTCATGAGGAAGGCCTACAGCCTGGACTTGTTTAACTTACTGAAATGGCTTTCAGCCCTCTCCTTTTCAGATGTTTTCATGTCTTAAAGGTACCTGGGACCAGTTCCCTCCTGCCAGGACTATAATGTGTTTAATAGGCTACTAAACACATACTTTAGGGTTTAACAGACCTTCCCAATTAATTGCTTAAAAAAGAAACCAGCTTAATACTGATTAAGGAAGCCTCCATCCTTTGAAAGCAAGGCCTGAAGGAGGCCACAAATCTTGCCACCAAAGCCTTGTCATCCAGCAGTAGTGATCTAAGTGCCTGTTTACTTGGGCTGTAAACACTTTTGTGCTCTAGCACACATTTTTACAGGGGTTCAGACACTTTTGGCTGGTGCATCTGCGATCTTATGTCCATGATACCTACTGTGCACAGCCCAGCAAATGGTGCTCCTTATCTCTTCCACATACCTGTTTACCTTCCCTTCTTGGAATTGTTCTTCACATTACCAGTTTCATTTTTTCCAGTTGTAACAGATTCCACCTGTCAACCCAAGCAGAGTTTGGTAAACATTTCTGTGAATGTTAATGACCCTGTAGCTCCATTTGGCATGACTAGAAAGTGCTGTGTTTACTGAAGTTCAGCAGTTGCTCCGAGGTGCTGCTGACATGTTGCTGCTCTCTGTGATAACCCGTCTGTGTTTGACGTAGAGGCAACCAGGAGGGCTCCATGGGTGACCCCGACTTCGTGGTGGTGGATGGTGTTCCTGTCATGCTGCCTTCCTACGATGAAGCCGTCAGCAGTGGCTTGAATGCCCTGGCACCCGGATACTCAGCTGCCGCAGACCAGGGGCATATTTTGCAGACAGAAGATCAGAATCCTCCCGCTTACCCCGGTCCCAGGATTCCAGACATGCTGCCCAGCGAATTTGAGACCTGTGACAGTAGGTCGGGTTCTTCTGAACTGCTCCCAAGTTTGTACCCATCCCTGACATGCCAAGCGGCAGCGCTTCCCGGCTCAGATCGAACTGATGTATCCCAGAGCACTGATGGGGATGCTGCATCCACGAGTCCCCGGATCGATATCACAGATGGTGAGTCTTGCATAGGTGCAATAGGTGAGTCCATGCACAGGGGACATCATTTGTTCGTACTGGCAGAGCAGGAGTTCACCCAGCCGACTCGCTCGTGCTTTCTTCATGGTTTTGTCCACACCTTAATTTGGAATTTTTTTTTAAATCATACAACTCCACGGTTACAGAGTCTCATGTCTGTGATGTGTCCTTGCTAGCTGTGGTGCATGTGATTTGAATGCCAGGCCAGAAGGCTCCTGTCCAGACCCCAGTCTCATCAACAGGGATGTCAGCAAGCACCTGTGTACAGCAGCAAAGCCAACCCTCATCTTGCCTGTGCTGGTCTGTTCATCTGCTCCTCAACTCCTACGTTCACAGCTCCCTCACACAGCCTGGCTTTCACAGCCAATAACAGGATTTTCTTGAAAGAGAAAATAAATCATGTTTTCATACTGGGCCAAAATTAGCAGCCTTTATTAACAAACTCATCATGTCTGTGCATCCAGCAAAGTGTTCCTTCTATCTGAGGGGTATGAGCCTTAAGCCATGGACATGGAAGTCACAGCATAAAGGGAATGTACCCACAGGTCCAGGTGCCAAGAAGGAGCTTGCTCTGTATTATCAGCCTGCCTTTAAATGAAACATGAGCATGTACTGATACGATTTCATGGAGTTCTGATTGGTGCTGCTCAGCCTGTTAAGGAAACTAGATGGCTTTCTTTGGAGACATTTAGAGGGAGAAGCTCATATCCCACTCTCCACAGTCACTGAGCTGAAGCCCAGTGTCCTAAATTCAGTGTGGGTGAAGGTCTGGGTGGAGGAAATCTTCCTGCTTCAGAGAGGTTTGGATAGTTTTACTGGTATCACGAGGGGGACAGGACACCCAGGAGGAGAGGAAGAAATTATGGTATTGCCAGTAAAAGTGCCTGCCACCTCTGAATGCTGTTTCAGTGATTAATGTAGTAGCAAGGATGTTTGCATGTAGGTTTTTGTGGTCCTAACTTGTTGGAGAAAATCTGTGTAGTTTTAGTTACCTAATTTTCATAGAGGTGTTACAGTCTGAGTGTGTTTAGGATTGTCAGTTCCTCATGTCTTGTTCAGATATTTGCAATGTCCATTTCTGGTTTTGTAGAATTGCTAACCATAATACTCTGCAAAAGCATAAAGGGAAATGGCAATCAGCGGTCAATGCTATTTCTTTGTTTCTCCTAGAGATTCCTTTGATGGAAGAAGACCCTTAGCCTGCACTGAGTCGTGTCTTCGCCACATTGCACTGTTGGGTGACATGAATCATGAGGATTCAGAGATAGAGAAGACTCTCTGTGGAATTGGGGAGGGTGTTTTCCTACTTATCAATCTTCCACGCGATGACGTCACCAGGTTGGGTGTATGTCTAAATCCACAGAGGGGATAACAGCATCAGCATTTGGAACAGCAGCAGTTTTATGAATGAATCCTGGGGATTTGATGAGAGCAGATGTAGAAAAAGAACTGTGGCTTTTTAGAAATGAAATGTGTATCTGCATCGCAGAAAGTCATATGGCTCTGTAAGAAATGCTATTGGATTTTGATACTAACTGCCTCACAAAAGCATGTCAAAATATGTAAATTTGCTTATAAAGACTGCTTTAAATGATCTATGGACCTCTAGTTTATGAAGAATCCTTTCAAGTTTAAAAAAATACCAGTACTGAAACACACACAAAAAAGAGGAAAGATCCTCTTTGGCTTTCCTATGATAACCAGGAAGTTTTTGATTTAGTTGTTGGTGATTTTGCTTCAGACCATGTCTGCAGAAAATATAACAGAAATGATGGGATTCGTATATACTTTGATGTACGATAGCAAATATATATAAATATATATATATATTTAAAAACTCTTAAAGAGAAAGAGAAGGAAAGACTCCCAGGTCACATAATGATCTGGAGATTTTTTTTAAAGGTAAGACAGAATTTATATCATAGACAATATTCAAAGTAAAGTATCAATATTTGTATTTATGCAAGACTTCTGTGACTACATTGCATTTGATAAATCCTGCTGTAATATGGGAGATCCAGAAGATGTTAAAATTATGAAATACATGCTTAAGAAATGTTGAACTGCCATGCTTCAACCTTTCTTAAGCTCTTAAATATATATATATATACATGAGAGTAATCTACAGTCATAGCCCAGAGCACTGCCTTGTCCCTGTACATTGTGGTAGTATTCTGAGCCATTATTGTAGAATACTTTTTAAAAAAACCAATAAAGCTGAGTTTCAGTTCTTTTGACTTATCTGACTGTTGTGTAGTTGGCCTTTTTTTCCCCTTCCTCACTTCTTTCACCAGGTCGTACCTGAAGGCTGAAGGCAGCGGAACACCTGCCCTGTGGCATTTTCAGCTTTACGTCCATTATCCAGCTGGAAATGGAGAGAGTGGTTTTGGTTAAGCAGGGCACACGGAATGGCTGCAGCAGGGGCGCAGCTTCTGCAGATGCAATGTGGGTTTTGTTGAGGGTTTTCTCTGCTCTGCAGGCTGTGCCAGAGCATTGTGCTAAAACCTGTATGAGGGGTTCACTCCGTGGTGTTACAGGCTATTTGTTCTTTGTCAGGAAAATTCCTGGCTGTTTCACGTGCTTACTGAAATCCAAGCAGATTTTCTTGTCTTGTTTTTGGTATTGTGCAGATGAAACATGTTAAACTGGCAGTGTTTGAAGGAATAATTTGCTGTGTGTTAATGACAGAGACTGCCATTATGTGGGCTAATCCAAACCAAAGGGAAAAATACGACTGAGTTCTGATTTTATGTAGAAAGTAAATTAATAATATCTCTATTGCCCTAAACAGAGGATCACTGACAGCTGTTCTGTTATTTTTTCATGATTGTTTAATGATTTATTTGTATTGTGGTAGCATTTAGTGGCCCCACTCATGAGTCAGGCTAGTGGAATAATAGATGTGCTGCAACCATTCAAGGAAAGTGTTTATTAGCATCCTGTCAGCAACTGTACATGACAGCAAGAAGCAAAAGCAGACCAAAAACTGTGTCGAGCAGAAGTAATTATGTCAATTATCTTATGGTAAGATTGATGAGAACACAGTGATTGGTAATGAAAGATAAGACATATTCCGTATTATCCTCCATTCTTGCTTACACAATATTTGCATTATTTTTTTCTGCTGAATTGTCTCAGTTGCAGCTGTATCTTCAGGTTTATCCCAGAGATGTATCTGTCAGGTGTTAGTACTTTCTTGGCTACTCCTTCCTTTTTAGATACCAAGCTTTCCAGAGGTGTTTGCATGACGAACTGATGTTCGGAATTATCGCTCCATCAAACAAGACAGGAGTGCTGTAAAATCAACCCTGAACTGAAGCACATCCCAAGCCTCCAGTCAGTTACGTGATTTCTATTTCATAATGCCATTGAAAAGTATTGAATTTACTTTAAATGCCTTATAAAATATTATGAAATCCATCTTTGCTGGTCTTTTAGCGGCTTGTGAAATGTCATTCCTTATTAAATTTTTTTGCTTCCATTTATTAATTTCTGTTATGAAAGCTTCTTGATTAATATTTGGAGCTCTGAGGTTTTATGGATTTACACTGCTGTGTGTTTTGTATTGCAGTCATTTCATTAAGGGAGCCAGACAGGGTAACTTAAGAGATGTAAATTTATGACTTATTAGACCATTTTTATTTTAAGAAGTGCGGAACTGCAAATACACGAGAAAACGTGGATGTATTAATTTTGCTTGATAGCCTTTTGATAGCACTGTGCTAAATACAGTTTGTAAAGGGAAGACAGTTTTACCATTTTTTGCTTACGTTGGATAAGACTTCCTGAAGGGTTGTTTTGGAGGGATTATTTGTGTGGTTGAGTTTGGGGGTTTTGCATGCTTGAATATTTGGGGGGAAAGAGAGGGTTTTTTCTCATGCTGTTTTTTTTCCACATAGGGTTTGAATTCTCATGAGAGGACTGCCTGCCCCTGGATCCACACCTGTGTCCCAACCCACAAGGTGACATCCTGGGCTGGGGGCTGCCCCCAACCTGCCCAGCAACGTGGACACCCTGGAGAACTCCACAGCTCCCTGGCCTGAGACCTCAGGATGTTTTTAGGGCCTCAAGAGATAAGAGGGGCTGCTGTGATCATGGCAGGATGTTCACTGTGTAAATGAGACCAGATGGGAGGATGAGCACATCTTATGCAGATCATAAGCTGTTTTCCCTTGAGCTAACTGGATGTGAATTAAAACAGATCCAGGAAAACCCTTGTTGGTGAGGGGAGAAGCAGCATGTTAGTGAAGATGGACAACCCATGTGCCTTCAGCAGAGAGAATAAGGGTGTGTACTGAGAACTCCAGGAAAGAAAACAAGAACTGGCTTCACCCTGCCAGTATTTCTAAAAATGAGAAAAGAGGAGCAGAAGTGAGCAGTGTGTCAGCCTTCAACACTGACTTATGAATCGGGGCTTGACCTGCAGAGTGCTGGGTGAAGGGTGGGGATCCAAGGTCTCACAGGAGCTCTGCAGGGAGTGAATAACAACCTGAGCATGAGTCAACAGAACCTGGCTGTTGTGAAAATGTTAAATGTCAACACGGGTGTTCACACAGAACTGTAACTTAAAAAATGCATGAAGCAATCCTTCAGCTGCACTCAGCACTAGTAAGGCCTCAGCTAGAGCAGTGTGTCAAATGTTGAGCAATTTTTTTCCTCTTCAAGGGAAATGTGGTGTAGCTGGAGGGCAGCCAAGCAGAGAGAATCAAGCAGAGAGAACTGGAAGAACCTGTCCTGTCCTCACAGGTCACAGATTATGTAGTGTTCAATGTGAACAACAGAAGACCAAAGACAACACAGAAATTTAGTTTTCTGTAAAAAGCATATTTTGCAAAAAAGAAGGAATTTATCTATATGTAGGACAAGAATAATAGATTTAATTGAAGCTTGAGAGAATTAGGTTAGATATTAGGAAAAACATTCTAGTCACAGGGATGGTTACAAGGAGAAGGATGGTCTGAAGAAGCTGTAAAAAACACTGAGAGATTTTTTAAGACGGTTTTAAATAGAGGCCAGTAAAACATTGCGGGGAGATGCATGGTGTGAGCTTTGGGGCCCCTTCTCATTCTGCGTCATTCCCAGCTTGTGAGAACTAAACTTGGCTGATGCCCAGTTTTGCCCATAGACTAATTCCAAACTGATGGTTCTGGGCACACTGGTCAGCTCTCCTCAAAACCACAGCCAGAAATAATCTGTATTCCACCAACAGAAGCTTTCACATAGCGTGGGCTGAACTCCAGTAAAATCCTGTGAATTAAACCCTGTTGCATTAAAGTGACATTGATTTCAGAATTTTGTTCTGTGACAAATCCAAACTTGGGATTTTCTGGTCTTCATGTCTATCTTAGGCAGCTAAGTGAATGCAGCCCTTCTGATACTCCCTGCGCATTAGGTGAAGTAAATCCTCTCTTGGCAATTATCTGAAGACACCTATTGAGTTGAATGAGAAACAGCAGCTCAGGCAACTGGAGCACAGAGCCCATTGTCGTGTTTATGCAAAACTTGCTTCCCATGCCCAAAAGCTGTTTGTTCCTCCCTGCTCTGTGCTGCGGATGGTAGCACAGCTTAGCACGTCAGCTGTCAGAGGGGAAGTAGCACAGATGAGAGAAGCACATCTCAAGCTCCTGTTCTTCATCTCCCGTGGGTGCCCCGGCAGGACTCGGGGGCAGAAAGAATTACAAAGCAAGCAAACATCTGCCCCAAACCCAGGGGGATCTCCCATAGTCAAGGACACATCCAGTCCCTTCAGCACAGTTCCCAGAGGAATTCCACTACACTGGAGGGGAAGCCCTGCAGCGGAGGGGAGGCAGGCCCTGCTTTGCCTATCACTCTCCCAGGTGTGCAGCCAGAATAAACAGACAAATCCTTCTTTCCCCATATAATGTATGTAACTTACTTCATACATTACAGATTTCTCTCCTCACTACTATTATATAGTGGCACACAGCCTGTTCTTCCAGCCCTACATTTTCCAGGACAAGAAGACAGGTTATTTAACAGCAACAGAAAGGGTGTTAGCCTGAGATTGAATTATTTTCTGTCCAGCTGTCAGAGCAGACTTTAATAATTCACAGAGACCCCATAAAGAAATTAAATGGATGAGGCTGACTGGGATTCTTGAGGCACCTTTCCTCAGCAAGGCAAAGGGGCTGCCCTGCAGGGCAGGGGCAGCTGCTATGTGAGGACATTTTATAACCCAGGAAAACTGCATTCACCTGTTAAAATATATTAAGCAGAAACTTGGAGAAGGAAGAAAAGATTTAAATTTTAATAAAGTCCAGGGGACATGGATAAATTCCCCATTTTCTCCGGTAAGAACAGAGGGAGCTGTTTGTTTAATACAACTGGTTCAAAAGAAAGTCAAGAGGCAAGGACAAGCTTCCTGGTTTTGGGGCTCCAGCAGCTCTTTCCCTTCCCCTCTGCATTTCTGTCACCAGACTGGTTCTGCTTAAAATAAGGGCCTTGGTTTTGGTTTGGATCCACTTTTTCCATTTTGCTGTGTTTGCCTTCATTTCTCCTCTGCTTATACTTCTACTCTCTCAGGTTTTTTTGGTAACTAATACTGTTGTTCCAGTTTCATTCTGCCACCTCAGTCGTTCTGGGAAGCAAAACAAGTTGCTTAATTGCAGAGCAGTTCCCAGCAGGACACTTTCCCTCCCTCATAAGAGGTTGCTCTTATTTGCCTTGCTCATTTAAGTTCTCAGCAGAGAGGACAAGAAGGGACATGGAGCTCCTCACTCTGCTGGCAAATGGTCCATGGAAATGGTTAGAGAGGGGCACTGAGGGGAGCCCACATTGCTCCATGAGTGCTGTGTCTATGCCTCGGTCCCAGGACTGTCAGCTCACCAGCTTTCACCAGAATTCCCAGTATTCGCAGGTGCATGTGAATGCTCCTACACATACAGTAGCCAAGGGTTTAAAGGTTCTGCTAATATTTTAGGGTGTTTCAAGGTAAGACCTCTTTAAAGACTCCCTCCTTTCTGAAACTGGTGAGCTCCCAGCTTCAGAAAATTGCCACTGATGCGGTCCAGTTAGGGAGCACAGGCTGCACAGCAGGTCACTTCATCTGTCTGCTTCCTGGTGCTCCAGTATGAACTTCTTGTCCCCTGTATAACTGCTTGAACTAAAGAGTTGCCAGTTGCTGAGCTGTCAGGTTCACATATTTTCTTTTTTCTTTTTTTTTTTTTTAACCTAATGAGGCTGGATTTATTTTTAATGTTCCTTATTACCATCGGCTTCTGACTTCCATCCATCTACTGCTGAGTACATGCTGCTCTTGCCAAAGCAAGTGTCTTTGAGCAGTTCTGTGAGCCCTTGGAACTGTACTGCCCTGTGGGGGATCACATTTGCCACCATTGTCCCTTCTATGAATTCCGTGGCAGCACATGCTGCTCGCCTGCCTTGTTCAGTGCTCTCCGTGCTAGTAACTGTGCAACCAGTTGTTATTTCTTTCATAACCATTACCATAGCTGCCTGTTGTTAATAATTCAGGGTTAATTACTTGCTGAAAAGTTGAGCAGAACAATTTAACTTCACTTAGCCTGTTCATTGATGAAGACTATAAATGTCTACAGTCTATCACTGATAGAGCCATTGCTGGAGTTTGGTATAATTGGCTTTTACTGAAGTGCTGCAGCACAAATTAGGATTAGTCCAACTGGCAGAGGGAGCTGTCTGCTTGTACACCTCCTGCTTGGTTTTCCATTGGATTTTGGGCAACCACTTGGGAAGAGAACTGCCACAATAACTTTAGCAGGTTTTCTTATGTATCCATTCACATTGCAGCAGTGTGCAAGTGTAGACAGAGCTACAGAACTGCTGAAGCCTGGCATTAAAAAAGACATGACAGCTGTAAAGAGTCCAGCTTTTCAATTAGGCTTAGGGTGCTGGGCTGATCTATCACAAATATGTCTTATTGGGGATAGGCATACCTACAATGAGGCTTAGATGATAGTCTTCTCTCTGGTTTATGGAAAAAGTGGGGGGAAAAACTGCCAAGAAAAAGCATCATTAAAAGTGATGATACCTCTTCAGTCAGTTTCCTCTGGTCTGGCATGCTCCTGTTCTCTGAAATTTTGAATCTAGGAGCTGTTACAGACAGAAGGCTCTGGATATACACGCTGCTCTCAGTTCCCAGTGAAGTGGATGAGAACTGGGACCCCTTTCAGCAATGAGCTCTTTCTGACCGTGCAGTCAGGAGTCCCCCTCTGATTCCCAGAAGCAGAAGAAAGGCCATGTGCTGCCTTCCAAGGGAAGGTGGAGTTTATCATTACACTTCTTTAGAGCAAAACTGGACTCTGGAAAATCTACCCAGACTTCTGATTTTACTTGCATTACAGCATTTGCAGTGACTCGAGGCTGACTGGGTACATTGTGCTACTGTGGATTCACTTGAGCCTTCCCAACACAGGGCTGTGCAACAGATCATCGACAGCCTTTGGCTGCTCTAGGCAAACACAAGCAAGTGAAACTACGACAGTTTCCCTCTGAGGTGCTTATAAATCCAGAATGGCACTGCCCTCACCTTTGGGTGCCTAAGTGTCCTAAATATGCCTACATATCTTCATATTAAATTATGGGCAAGAATGTGATTAATTGTCCCCTGACCTTCAGTTTCTTCATTGAAGCTATGTCACCAAACCATTTTTGTGTCACTAGGAGACAGCAGACGTAAATCAAATATCTGCCTCCTCTAGAATATATAAAAAGGGAGGAAATGAAATAAGAATTCAAGGCATGAAGTGAAATGAAGCCAGGAAAGGAAACAGAATGAAATTATATTTATACATATTAAAAAAAATACTGAATTGAAGAGAAAATAATGGAATGGAATGAACTGAAGTGTAGTGAAATGAATTAAAACAATGAAATGATACTCATTCAAATCTTGAGATTTCATTTCATGAAAGGAAACGAAGAATTTTCATTTCATGAAAGGAAATGAAATGAGAAATCACGGAATGAAATGAAATGAAAAGACGGGAAAGGAAAAAGAATGAAATGTAATGAAATGCAAAAAAAGGAAAATTGTGAAAACAATGAAATTGAATGGAATGAACGGAAGTGCAGTGAAATGAACTGAACCTAACTGAAATGATACTCATTGAAATCTTGAGATTTCATTTCCTTGCATGAAATGAAGAATTTTCATTTCACTAAAGGAAATGAAATGAGAAATCAAGAAATGAAGTGTGATAGAAAGGGAAGGAAATAGAATTAAATGTAATTGATAAAATATAACATTCTGAAATGAATTGAAAACAATGAAATGGAATGTAATGAAATGAAGTGCAATGAAATTGTATTGGTTTAGCATTGCCTGGTTTTGGTAGCTGGTGGGACTACAAGAGTGGCTTCTGTGCAAAGTTGCTAGAAGCTTTTTCCTTGTCTGGCAGAGCCAGTTCCTGGTGACTCCAAAGATGGACATGCTGCTGGCCAGGGCTGGACCAATTAGAAATGGTTGCAAATCCTCTTAGGTTTTTGCCTCAACAACATTCAGCACTGTCAGATCTTTGTATCAGGATGTACTTCAGGCCCAGCGCTGTGAAGTAGTGAATATTTTCAACTCCCATCAGCTCCAAAGTGAGTACCATTAAAAACTAAACAAAAATTTTTTAAAGTAAATGAATTAATCAAGCTTAGGAGTAGCCTCATTGTTGTGTTGTCCCCATGCATTCATTCTTCTCTTCAGATTAGTGATGCACTTGAAGAAAAGGAAGCTCACGATAGGGAAGCAAAATCTCATGTTCATAATCAGGACCCTGGAAAGAAATCCAGCCTGTAAACCAGAAAAATATTAGCCCGTGATTGCACTGAAATCTCAACACTTAGTGCAAGGTGTGTTCATAAGTGCTTTTCCTAGAAAGCAACAGCCTCTGCCCTGCATTTACATATTTGAGCTCTGTGGAAGAGACTTGTTTACTGAGTGAGAAAGGCACAAATCCCAGGCTGCTGGTCAGAAAGAGTCCCATGTAATCATCAGGATTACACCCAAACAACAGTTCAAATACCTTCAACATTTGATAAGTACTTCTCTCTTTTACAGAGTGACGAGAGTTTGGACCTTAAAAGGAAAGTGAGCTGAGGCTTTGATTAGCAGAGCCACAGAAAAAGAAATGAAGAATGAATGTGAAGAGCCGTAAGTATATGCTGAAAGCTTACAGGGAAACTCCTGCCAAGCAGGTTGTGATACATTTTAAATTCCAAATGTAGATGGACTCGCATGTGCAGATGCCAAACACAACTGTTTCTATATAACTTGAAGAAGGTAGAAAATGCAAGAAACCCTCAAAAGCACAAATTTGTGATAAATGGGAAATGCTCCAGTTGAGCAACTGCTTTACCCCTTGGCATGGTCATAGAGAATTGATTCTGCTGTCTTAAAAACAACAGCTGTTCACTGCTGAAGGCTATTTCTGGATTTGCACTGTTTACATTAGGGCAAAAGAGACACAAGTTTATACTGTTGTAGACCATCTGTACTGGCCCGTGACCCACACAGCTCCATCAGTACTGGTGCACTGGCCAGGAAAGCCAGGAGCAAAGGTGACCTGGCACCAAATTCTATCAAATCTACAAAGAAAACAATGTCAGCAATGGGTGGGGTTACTGAAAATGGCATGCTTTTTTCAGGCAAATATGATTTGTGAGGTGATGGTTGCTTCACAGGCTGTGAGTCACAGAAGCTTCTTGGCATCTGCAGCATGTCTCTTTTCTTTAGGCAGCGACATTCCATGGCAGGAACAGGTGTAGATAGGAGCAGTGTTTTAGGGCTTGTGCTGATAGCACAAAATGAGCAGAAACTGCCGTCACATCAAAACAGGCAGAAGAAACACAGGAAGAGGCCATAAGAAAGTGAAGCACATTTCATGCCTGAAAGGTTGGACTTTTGGGTGTGGATGAAGCCAGAAGTGATGCGGCATCCTGCTCCAAGCACTTTCTTCAGTTACTCCTGGCTGGCAGGTGCTGTCAGCGTAAGAGCAGGAGTGCAAAGCGCCACTTAGTGGAGTTTGGCTAAACCAAGCACTGGGTGAGGTGGAAGGAACTGCAGCACAACTGCTGTATTGATGCAAGAACTGATGCCTTGATGGGCTACCTAGAAACAGAGATTAGACAGGAGTAAGGGAATAAAGGTGGATATTTATTTGAAAGGCCTTCAGAGGTACACCCTGGGGAGCCAAAGGCTGCATCAAAGATAGACCCCAAGCTGGACCCCAAGATGGATGGCAAGTCACAAGTTCTTCACACTTTTATAGGTTTGGTCCATTTGCATATCAGCATAAATTCGCCAATTAAAACTTTAGCTAATGATGTAATTTCTTCAATTTCTCCACCTCTCTAGAGGCCCTGGTTTACACCTTTTGGGCCTAGGACAGTCTGAGTGTCCTTGAACAGCAAGCTCAGAGAGGCTTTGTTATGTCTATCTGGCATAAGAGAGCAGCAACTAACAGGCTACAAGAAACTTCAGAGTTACACACTAGGCAGTACAGGATTTAAAAAATACGAAAGTTAAAACCTAAGGCATCAGTATTTTTCTGTTCTGTATTCAACCCTTCAGTGTGATTCCCTGCTGTGGGGCAGGAGCTGGAGTGGAAGGGCATCTCTGGACAGGGCTGTGGTGGCCACTGGGAAGCACAGCCTCTGGCACAGCTCTCTGGTGGGTGGGTCCTGCTTGTCTGCACCACTCTGGGGCCCCTCCTGCCCTGGACACAGGAGCGAGAGGCAGCGGCAGCAGCAGAGGGGCTCTGTGTTAGTTTAACACAACCTGGACTTTTAGTGGAGGCAGAGGAAGACACGGAGGCTACTTCTGAGAGAGAGAAGCTCCTCGAAACTTCCACTATGTCCAGCAGAGCCAATCCCTGAAAGCTCTGACGATGGACATACTGGCTGCCTCAACTAAAGAAGTTGGTAACGCCTCTGTGATGACATATTTTAAGAAAAAAGGAAAGGAAGGAAGGAAGGAAAAACCGCGGGAAGCTCTCTTTCTTGCTCCCCTCCAAGGGATGGTGAGGGGGCCGCTGGCCCCTTCCTGGAGAGGGCCGCCGGGGCCCTTCCTGGTGCAGCGGCTGGGGCTGTGCTGCCGGGGCAGGGGTTGAGAGGCCATCCCGGTGCCAGGAGCAGCCACGCGGTCGAGACCATGCAGCCGAGACCAGCGCCGGGAGCGCCCATACGGCTGCGGCGGCACGGCCGCTGCCATCTCAGCATGGCTCGCAGTGGACTTCACTTGCTTAGCTGTTTTTAACCAGCTGTGCTGTGGGCAGAGAGGCAGGGGCAGCAGCAACTTTTCATTTCCAGCGCTCCGCATGAAGAGAGGCACTGAGTGGAGCCAGCGGCCGGCGTGGCCCGTGTGGTGCCGGCAGGGACCACGTGGCCAGTGATGAAGACACGGCAAACAATTCCCCGACAAGGAACACAGATGAGATCCACCTTTTCAGCGCAGCGAAGCTCTGTAAGAACTTTTCAGTTGATAGAACTTGAGAACAATAATACCTACAGACAACGATTTTCTTCTGAGTCAGAGAAAGGGTAAAAAAGTGAGGACACGTGAGGAGAACCAACATAGCGGCTCTGAGGTCAGTGAAAAGAAGGAGAGGGAGGAGGTGCTCCAAGCATCGGAGTCGAGATCTCTCTGCAAGCCGTGGTGAGGACTATGATACAACAAATTATTTCCCTGTAGTTCATGAGGTGCGTGGGGGGGGGATGCAGAGATCCACTCTCAGCCCGTGAGAAAGAGTGCTCATGCTGGAGAGCATGGATGCTGAAAAGCTGTAATCTAGTGAGGAACTCGAACAGAGAGAGAAGACCCTTGCCTCCAGAGATAGAGGAGGAGAGCTTTTGCTTCCAAACTAGAACAGCTCATTCTTAAAAGACGAAACCCCAGGAACTAAAATGACCCACGCTAGGCAGTTGTGGAAAGACTGCTTGGCCCATGGGAGGGACTCGCATTACAGAAGGTCGGGCGTGACTGCTGCTTGTGAAAGTTAAAATGACGCTGGAAAAGTGGGAAGAGAGCTATCTCCCGTGGGAAGGATCCCACGGCACAGCAGAAGAAAGAAACTTTTCCCTGAGTGAACTGAAGAAAGACTTTTAGAAGTGAAAAACTGACTAAAAACCCCATGTTTTGTCTACTTGTGCGGTTGGTGGAAAAAGAGGGCAGGGGCTGGGAAGAAAACAGGTGTTCTAAAGGTTTATTTTAGTTCTCATTACCCTTTTTACTTTTAATTCTGTTAATAATAAATTTTCTTCATACTGTTCAAGTTTTTGTTGAGCCTGTTTTGCCCTTAAAATGTTTTTCCCCTAATCCTTAGCTCATAAAGTTTTCGTTTTAATTTCCCCTCCTCTGCTTTAGCTGTAGCAGAGGAAAATGAGTGAATAGTTTTTTCATGGGTGCCTTGTGCTTAGCCAGTGTCAAACCCCGACAGGCTGTCACCCAGCTTGGGAATTCACATGGCCACCCAGCAGTCCTCCCCCTTGAACAGAAGATTACTTCCACCTGATTCTTGGTAAAAATGTGATCTAGTACTGAGACTTCAGGTTATTATTCGAATGCCTGCAGGAATCTTTCCATGTGAAAAAAATGTTAGGACTTTTTCTCTAGGATCTTACATGCTTTGCTACTAAAGCACTCTGGAGATCCTGAAAAGAATAATGTTCTGGGAGTGCAAGAAGTGGAGTGCCAGTTTTACGCTCTCCTCATCTGTTGTGTTTTTGAGTGGCACAACATGACACGTCGCAATTCATGTGTCATTTTTACATTTGGAGAAGTGGCCAGGATGGAGCAAGGCAGCCATCCTGAGTGCGTACACTGTTGTTAACTGTCTTGAGTGCCACAGGAGTCACAAGGACACAAGGCTGTCACGGAGGTGCTGGCTTTTATATCCCAGCTGCATGCACAAACCACAACATGTATTGTCAGCATGTACAGTTTTCAATTTCATGGGACATTTCTTCTGGTGTTGCCAGTGGATTTTGTTTTACCTTGATCTCCCCTTTTTGTTAGCACTGCACAAGTTTATGTCTTGAGGCTCTCTCCTGTCTTTCCCGATCCCACATGCACTGTGTGATTCCCAGGGGGTTTCCATGGCAGAACCGGAGCTTTCGCAAGTGCTTCATGTGTACACTCGCATCCCGATGCCAGGCAACTCAATAACACAAAAGCTGTCACAGGTCATTTTGCTACAGCCCCAATGTTTGAAAGCTATTTAGGTTAGAGGAAAACCAGGTTTCAGCTCCAGTCAGCCTTTTTTTGCAGGATACAGGGAACAGCTGTCTGGTGGACGCTGCCTGAACAAAGGTCTCCTTCTACTCCAAGTGGCCTCAGGGGGAAGCTGCTGCTGTGTCTGATTAGCTTGATAGCAAGGGCCAAAACAGGGATTTGTCCTGTACTGCTGTGGAGGTCAGACAACCCAGGGCTGTATTTTATCCATATTAAACTATGGGAGTACATTTTTCTCTTACAGCCTACTCATATCTGGGAGAGAAGCAGAGCAAGCTGAATCAGTTCCTTCATCACTGTCCTTTTGCTTATTTTTACTTTGGGTTTAAGAAACTAAAGAAGGGTAAGCACAGCTCTCAGGGCTTCTTTTTGCCAAGATCTGACCATATTAATTTCAACAGAGAAACTTTGGTTTCAGTGTGTGCTAAAATGAAAATATCAAAATTTTCAAGCTAAAATGTAATATGCTGAATTATTCTTATGTTGAGATGGATAGAGAACTTTATTCAATTGATCAAGCTTTGCTCAGTTAGCCTTTACTGATCTTGCTTTTCTCTTCTTTGCTCAAATTAACACAGTCATATTTGTAACTGAACTCAGTGGTAGCGAAGGCTATAAAGGCAGATAAATGCAAAAACCTGCCTCTCCAAAGTCTTTAGTCTCACTAAGAAAAAAGCTCACAGATGCAGATTGAGATCAAAATCAATGCTACCTAACCCAGGAAAAACTTCATTTGCAGAGGCTCATTTTGGATTCTTCTATATACATAAAGAGAGAATAATTAACTTTGCACATGTAGAATTTTATCCTTTCTTACTCTCTATATTATGTGGACAAACTGTTGAGTTCACTGCTTTGATAAAAATCTTTCTAGAACACTTTAATTATTCCCAAAATACTGGGGTTTTTTCCCCTGTCCTTTTTTTTTTTTTTTTTTAAAGTTAGAAGTTTATTAAAGAGATCATAGATTTTCCTATGTTAGTTGTGAAATCCATAGGGGAAAAAATCAAATCATTCTTGGCATTTATTATGATAATTTTGACTGGGGCTCAGAAGGTAAAGGAGCTTAATAGCATTACCTATGCAAGATCTGAGAACGTGTGTCTCCAGAAATAATGACCTTATTACAGAGTTGATCTTGTGTGGGTGGAAGCCTGGTTTAGAAGGAGCCTGGGGGAAATGCTCATGCATTTCACCTGCCTATTGTACATTATAGGCGAGCTCAGAGGTACAATAAGATACACATTTGGTAAGTGTCTTACGTATAAGAAATGGGTAATTTGATGCATTAATCACCAGAGTGCAATTACAGGCCTTAATTTAGAAGGTATTAGTCACTCGCCATAGATAACCTTCTGTGGCTATTAGAATTTCATAGGCTGAGTACATTACAAGTGGCAAATGTCATTTGCACAACCAGCACACACAAGGGGCTGGTTTTGGCTGGAAGCTTTTTTTTTCCTATATTAAATCCACTCCATTAAATACAAGAGAGAGCACTTGTTTGGGTCTTATTTCAATAAAGACTATATCCTGGCTGCATTTTAAGGGGGCTTATAAAGATTGCACGCTATTCATGTATTTTATTAACATGTTTAAAATGGTATGGGATACACTGGAAATGTTATGAGCACGTCAGTGGAAGACATCATAGCTGGTGATAAACCATGCCAATAAACAGCCTATTAACCTGTTGCAGTCTTTATCAAAATGTAAAACAAATGACTGTATAAAACCTGTTAGAGCATTTAGTGATCTTTTATAAATGAACCTTCATATGTGGTATTTTCTTGAAATTAGTAACATGCTTAAAATTAGGTCTCTCAGTGATTAATTTCAAGAAGCTGCATAAATCTAGGAGAGAGTAAAATTCTGTAAGTAGTTGTTCCTAATTTTTGGTGTTTTCCCGTGCATATTGGAGAGGACCTCTTTTCTTCTCCCCCTCCATCCTAATCCCTTTTGGTGCCTGCTAGGTGTCTAGCTCACCGTGTGTATGTGACTTGCATAAGACAAGGGAGGAGCAAGAAACATTTCTGTGCTTAACACAGACACCTTGGCAGGAAGACAACTTTTGTTTTAGTTTCCATCATTTCTTTCAAGTGACAGAACAGCATGAGAGGGCTGTGTAGGTGTGCCTTTTGTCATCAAAATGTAACATGCAGGACATTCTCATCTGCATCATTTGGAATTGCATTACTTCCTTTGTGCTAGAAGGCACTGAAAGGTGCCAGCACACTGCTACAGATAAAACAGCTGCATTAACAAACAACTTGGCTGTTTCTTTTCTCTCTGAGAGAGAGAACAACCACAGTAGCTGAATACTTTATTATAGACTCCTGTGATTTATGCATGTGAAGCCTGGAGGTTTTTAATAACCGGATCAAAAAGATTCAATCCAGAAGCAAGTCTTCAGTTGTAATAATGGTGTGCAAGCATTGTTCAGTGACAAATCAGCCAGTGCACCAACCCCAAAAAAGTTACAGGTTGGATTTTCAACCATAACTTAGGAAGAGATTTTGCAAAGAAACATTCCTGTGAATTCATGACCACTTGTTAGCAGCAGGTGAGTGTACAACAAGCAGCAGTGAATGCATTGCTTCCATGCTGAAATGTACCTCATGTATTAAACAAAAAGATTCTCAAAAACTATAGCCATGAAAGGATAACAGTCCTGCTTACCTGCTGCTTCAGCCACATCTGAAGTTTTTTATTCACAAACTGAAACTGGCTTAGCTGGCACCTAAACTGCCACAGCATTCTGTGTTTTAGTAACTTCAGTATTAAATATCTCAGCCTTTTAGGTATATGGGCAAACAGTTGAAGGCCCAAGCTGACAGGATCCACAAAAACCAAGGCTTCCCACCTGCATCAACAAGCTGCAACAACAGGATTATAAGTGAAGTGTCTACATCAAACAGATGTTTGTGGCCTGTGAACTGGGGGCAAACATGGTTAAATCTTGATGCTGGTTCTTACTGTCACCACATAAAAAGAGGTGCTGTCGTGGTAGACTCAGTAGAAAAGACACTTACTACAGGCTTACTGTCCTTTCCTATTATTTACAGCTATGGATAATCCTGAAAATATTCAGAACTTTAAGTATCCAGTTCCATCTATTCAGCTATAAAAGGGAGAAGCAGGACCAAAAAGAAAATAAGTTATATTTTTGAGCAGAAGTATCACAATCATTTCCTCACACTGTAAATTTGCACAAAACAATGGGTGGTTCCAGATACTTCTCTAATATCCCATGTGTCCTCAAAGAACTGTGTAGGACTTTTCCTATATTTGGCTTTCTTAAATTCCCTGTGCTTTGTTTAAACACACTATTCCAAATTCAGCAAAATTACTTGTCTTCAAGGTCCCATTTTCTGTGGCCTTAGAACTGTTTCAGTGCCAGATCTCTCACCTGATTTAACGTAAGTACAGTATTTCCCAGGCAACCAGAGAGGTGCATTAACACAATTTCATTTCATCAATTGCTACTCCTGTCTCTTTGATTCACTTCGTTCCCTGATTTCAATATTTCAACGAGTATAATTTTTGCAAGGTCCTGTCCTTTTTGCTGCACCTCATTTCATCCCAGTCCATGCCATCGGAGGTGTTTTCAAAAGGGACCTGAGCAGGTGGCTCTCGTCCTCTCGTTAGCCACTCAGGCACAGGGAGGGGCTTCCTCTGGCCATCGGAGGTGCTTTAAAGAAGGCTCTAGGGAGTGCAGTGACTAGGAGTGGGCAAATAGGGGTGTGGTACAGCAGTTTACACAGCCAGCGTAAGCAGGCTGAGTTGCAGTCATCCTCCTGGTTGTGAGGTTTTTATTTGTGATGGGGTTTTGTTGGTTTGGTTTTGGGGTTTTTTTCAGCAGTGGTCTCCAAATGATCAAAAGCTATTAGCTTGTAAAACAGAACCCCCCAAGAAGGGCGTGTCTGTCCAGACCCCTTCCTGTAAGGAGTGCTTGAGGCTGTCAATAATACCAGGGGATGGTGCAAAAGATGCCTGAATGCGGTGTGGACAGGTGAATGATCTTCTCTATCTGGTGGCAAGCTTAAAGAGAAAGTAGAAAGACTACAGAGTATTAGGGAAAGTGAAAGGGAAATAGACTGGTGGAGTTTCACCTTTCCATCCCTAAGAGAAGCCCCCCAGGAGTCAGAGGACTCCCATGTCTCTTACCATCAGGCAGAAGGAGGAGACCTATTAGATGAAGGGGAGGGGAAGTGGGTACCTACTTGGAGAGTTAATAAAAATTCCTCCTGACCCCCATCACCTGTCCAGGTGCCACTTCAGAATAGGTATGAGGCCCTGGATCCAGAGGGCCAGCCAGATGACATCCAAGAATATAATCTGCCCAGAGAGCCTCCCAATTACACTTCATCTGTCAGATGGGTCACCACCTCTAACATTAGAAAGAAAAGAAGGGTAGTCATAGTGGGTGACTCCCTTCTGAGGGGAACAGAAGACCCCGTATTTTGACCAGACCCATCCCACAGGGAGGTCTGCTGCCTCCCTGGGGCCTGGGTATGGGATATCACCAGGAGACTCCCTGAGCTGATTCGGCCCTCTGATTATTACTCACTACTGATACCCCAGGCTGGCAGGGATGGGATTGAAAAGAAGAGTACCAGGGCAGTTAAAAGGGACTTCAGAGCTCTGGGTCGATCAGTTGATGGGGCAGGAGCACAGGTGCTGTTCTGCTCAGTCCCTTCAGTAGCAGGGACAAATGATGAAAGGAATAGGAGAACCCACATTATTGTCAAGTGGCTGGTGCCATTGGCAGAACTTTGGGTTCTTAGATCATGGGGCAACATTTATGACACCTGGCCTGCTACAGCCAGATGGGCTCCATCTAATTAACAAAGGCAAAAGGATTCTAGCCCATATGGGGGCTGATTGAGAGGGCGTTAAACTAGGTTCCAAGGGGGAAGGGGATGCAACTAGGCTTCTCCAGAAAGAAAGGGGGTTAAGCCAGAGTCAGGGGTGAAATCAGCAGCCCTGCTGAAGTGCATGTGCACTAATGCACGCAGTGCGGGTAACAAACAAGAAGACCTGGAAGCCATGGTACAGCAAGAAAGCTATGATGTAGTCGCCATCACGGAAAGGTGGTGGGATGACTTGCAGAACTGGAGCTCTGCACTGGAGGGCTACAAGCTCTTCAGAAGAGACAGGTGAGGGAGAAAAGATGAAGAGGTGGCTTTGTATGTTAGGGAGGCTCTCAACGCCATGGAAATTGAAGTTAATGATGATAAGGTTGAGTGCCTAGGGGTAAGAATCAGGGGGAAGGCCAACAAGGCTGACATCCTGATGGAAGTCTGTTATAGACCACCTAACCAGGCTGAAGAGGTGGATGACTTACTCTATAAGCAGCTGGAGGATGTTTCAAGATCACCAGCCCTTGTTCTTGTAGGTGACTTTAACCTGCCAGACATCTGCTGGGAACTCAACACAGCAGAGAGGAGGCAATCTCGGAGGTTCTTAGAGTGTATGAAGAAAAGCTTCTTGTCACAGCTGGTGAGTGAGCCTACCAGGGGAGGGACTATGCTAGACCCGCTGTTTACAAACAGAGAAGGGCTGGTGGGAGATGTGGTGGTTGGAGGCCATCTGGGGCACAGTGATCATGAAATTATAGAGTTTTCGATATTTGGTGAAACAAGGAGGGGCATCAATAAAACTTCCACACTGGATTTCCAGAGGGCAGGCTTTGGCCTATTAAAGAGACTTATTCAGAGATTATCTTCGGAAGCAACCCTTAAAAACAAAGGAGTCCAGGAAGGATGGGCTTGCTTCAAAACAGACATCTTGAAGGCACAGGAACAGACTGTCCCTACGTGCTGAAAGACGAGCTGACGAGGAAAACACCTGGATGGGCAAGGAGCTTTTGACAAAACTAAGGAAAAATAAGAGGGTGTGTCACCTTTGGAAGGAGGGTCAGGTATCTCAGGAAATGTTTAAGGGAGTTGCTAGGGTATGTAGGAAAAAAATGAGAGGCAAAAGCCCAGTNGTATGTAGGAAAAAAATGAGAGGCAAAAGCCCAGTTAAAACTCAATCTGGCCACTTCTGTGAAGGATAATAAATATTTTTATAAATACATTAATGACATTCTCTACTAGATGCAGGAGGGAATTCAGTAACTGAAGATGAGGAAAAGGCAGGTACTTAACACCTTCTTTGCC
>VZTE01003530.1:0-88687 GCA_013397775.1 Eulacestoma nigropectus
CCTCCGATTCTGATTCGTCAGTCAGTCCAGGGGATTGTCCGGATTGACAAGAGGGGGTCTTTGGGGCGACCAGGAGGATGCTCTGCCAGAGCACACCCCAACACCTTTCCTTTCTTTTTTTTCCATGTACAAAATCTGAATAAGCAGACTGTGTATGGACTAATTGAACTAATTCATAAGAATAGGAAAAATACCATTCACTCACAACATTTGTGTAAGGAAGGTAAGGAACATGCCACAGCAGACCTGGTAGTGTTGTCCAACCAGTGGTCACTACTGACCACTAGTAATTTATTTGGAGATTTCGTATGTTCTCTGATAAGTCTTTCTCTTTTTCTTGACCATACATAGCCCTATTGCTGAGTTGCCCAATAGCATTTCATTCAGCTGCACTGTTTGCGGCAGGCAGAATCCTGTTCTTGCTGAGGATGATACCCAGACTGTGTTGCGATCATGTAAAAAACCCATTATTCAGCTCATGACTATATAAGGATGTAACCACCTCCACTGATTTGCAGTCTTTACAGAGCTCATAAAGTTCCTTATAAGATATCTTTTCTCATGTGTCCCTACCCTCTTGTCAGGTATCTAGACAATATTTTCAAGATAAAATAAAGTCCACTTTGTTTTTCCACTCATTGCGCTTTTCACCTTCTTTCATCCTTAGCTATTTCTTTCTAGCATTGCACATCACTCCTCGACCTCCACGATGCTATTTCCTCCTGATTTCTAATTTTTCATTATATGCTCTTTAATCTGTCATACTACTTTCTGAATCCTCCACACACTGCAAGTAAACCCTAATTTCCATCATTCATTGCTGCTTCAAGGGACAGTGTTGGACAGCCCTAAAGGAAGCCAGCACAGCATTTCACAGACTGGGAAAAAAATGTATGGGTTGTACATTGGCAGCATTGGCAGTTCTACCTCAGCATCACTTCAACATTTAATCAACTACAAAAGCCATTTAATGCTTGGAATACTCCAGTGCTATAAATATGATCCCTTAAGTAATTACACAGCTTTACTTCCTGCAACATATTTGGTAACACTTTAAATAAAGTGTCTTCAGTGCATTTCAATGCATTTTTAATTTAGATTGGATACAGCTATGATTGTATGCTAGATAAATAACAGTTTGAATTTAAACAGATGCATTGACATTTCCCAACTAGCTAATAATTAAATAACTTGTAATATTGCAGATGAAAGTAGCAGTATATTTCCATGATTAATTAATAACATATAACTTTTATGAAAAACATCTTTCCTAATAGCATACTAGTAACCACACAACGTAATGTGGCGAGGCCTATTACTTTGACTGCAAATGCAGGCTGTAGTAGAGATTGCCTTTGGAGTATAGAATAAAATCTATGTCATCACTTGGGTTTCATTGTCTGGATACCACCTTTTATCACCTGAAGTTGAGTTACCTCAGCCTCTCATTTGCCCATGACAGTCACTATGTAATACTCATGGCATATTTTTCTCTGGTTTCTGAAACTGTAGTATAAAAATAAATAAAATGGTCTTAACTAAAGTCTCAAAGTGCTTTATTGACACAATTTTTAAATTAAATATGTATCTTTGTACTAAAAAATTTTTTCACCTAATACCTTTCTCTAACTTCCCTTTTAATTTAAAATCATTAAACCCCTTACTTGACTATTAAGTAAAACTTTGTATTTAAACATTAAAGCCCAAATTGAGTTTTTTTTGAAGTTTAAAATGTCCTAATTAAAAAAAAAAAAAAAAACTTATTAATATGCCCAAATACACTCTTGGAATTTCTAAAAAACAAATAAAATGTACGAGTCACATTATGTGTCTTATAAGGGAATTAATAGTTCTCTGGCCTTTAGAGTTCATCACTGTAAATGCACACTATAACTGAAGAGATACAAACATTACTGCACCTGCGAGCTCACAGTAATATAGTTAACTATGTAATGTTTGAATAACAACTGCTTACTCTGCAATTTGCACTATAATTAAAGTGCTAGTTGAGGATCCCTTCTAGCAGAACACTTCAATATTGCAAGTATTCACTAGGTATTCAAAGGGTAAAAGAAAAAAAATAAAGCCAAACCTCTTTTTACTAACACCCACTATCCATACAGCTGAACTACTGATGAAATCTTTGGAATAGGAAGATACTTCTGTCATGCAAGATTACATTTGTACAGCATTTCATCTTCTTTAGTTTTGTTATACCTAATCCTGATGAATTCGGTCAAAAGTGTACATCTAGGAGGATTAAAACCTTTATTATACAACACCATTCAAAGTTTTACATAGCTACTGTATGAAATCAATAAAATAATTTTTTATTAGGTTTGAGTTTCTTCATTTAATCATTAAACTTAATTGCAAATGCTAATAAAATTTTGGCTTTTGTGAAGCTATGAAAACAGAGATCTGCATAGAGACTGTTATTTTGGTTTATATAACGATACGTATTTGATTTTAATATTTATTTCTTAAGCAAGTATGACTCTACAACAATCAAAATGATCAAAAGAGGCATAGGGATGTTAAGAAAGTTTTGTGGAAATTGAAGGCTATGTGCTTATATGCAAGGCCTGAGTAGCCTAAAGAAAATGCAAAACTGAAAAGCATTCCAGTTAATCTTACACTGGACAAAAACAGTTTACAATATCCATATTGTACATACCATATACATTTTGGTATCCCTTGAAAGCTTACGCCTCAAGTCCACTGAGCAACTACTTGTTTAAAAGAAATAGGTCCAACATGCTGGATCAAATAAACATTAGAATAAAACGATTATTTTCTTCTTTCTTCAATTCAAATGCAATAAATAGCAAAAATGAGGGAGATTTCACAACAGTGTAGTTTAGGCTGCTCCAGTGTTTCATCATCCAAACAATTAAAAAACATTTTCTGTTTTTTCCTAAAAACGGGTGTACATAAACTTATCTCCAGTTTCATCAGTACTAATAGGAGGCAATATTTATTTTCCATGCCCTACACAGGATACTGCTGTTCCTGAAACTCTGACCTGCAATGCCCATTTAATGTTTTTGTAATGGAAACATGTAGCTGATTCATATTTAGTTTCAAAGACATTATAACCCTTAGATTCTTTTCTGTACTCCTGTAGAGGTCTCATTTTGTATGAGTGCATTTGAATACTCTCTTTGAACTGTGGATCTTTGCTCATGCTTTCATTTAATTTGCTCTTGTCAATGTCTTGCTTTCTCTCCAATTAGCCAAGATCATTTTGATTTATGATCATATTCTCCAAAGAGCTTGCAAGTCCTGTTCTTTGCAGTTTCCTGAGAAAATATCACTCTGACATCCAAATTGCTGAAACTGTTAAGTGGAACTTGGCCTACAATAAATCCTATCTGCAAGAGATCCTTTCCCATTTTGACAGAGACATACTGATAATTCTTTTTTAGACTTACTGCTCAAATTTGTTGTACATGAACCAGTCCATTTGTTGTAAAAATGCCACTGATGTAAGTTACATCCATAGCAGTATTTCTTCAGCTTTTTTAGGAGCCAAGCCATTTGAATAATACCAAAAACATTGCACATTGTAAATATCCAAACAAGAATTCTTCCCCTACTCACTGTATTCTGTCAAAGAAAAAACCTGGAAAAATTTAAACATAATTTGCTCTTGTCAAATCAGGTTTAATTATTTTCTCCTAATTTAGTATTTTCAGGTATTCATTTGATTATTTAATAATTTCACCCTGAGTCTTTCCAGAGATGAAAAGGAAGAGAATTTCTGAGTTTTCCCCTTCTACTAAAGATAGTTCCTAAAGTTGCTTTCCTTCAGTCATTGGGAATGACAATAAAGACTTAGAGATTGCTTCAGAAAAGCATATGACTCTTAACAATTCAGACTTTTCTAACTGCATATTTTTCAGTCTGTTCTGATTTGCATTGTGTTCCTACCTTCTAAATAAAGTCAAGTAGCTAGTCAAAATTTAAAGTTTTGGTAAAGATTAAATAAACTGAAAGGTAGTGAATATTTCAGCCTGTTTTTCTGTGCCATCTATTATTTGCTCTCTCTCACACTTGGTAATGGAATTATTCTTCTCTTTGTTTTCCTCTTATTTACAGCGTATTTATAGAACCATTTCATGTTGTCTTTTGCGTTCCTTTCTAATTGAAACTCGGTGTCTCAGGCTCTGGATTTTTTTCTACATACTCATGCTTTTGTTTGCAAGCATATGAGTTCAGATTCAATTAGCATATTCTTCTTGAATATTTTATTATAATTATTATTGTCATAATTATTATTATTTTACATTGTAATCCAGACAGATCAATTTGAAAATTTGTATTTTAAATATTGTATTTATCCAGAGGACCCTCATCTTATTCATTTTGCATAGAAATGTATTGAGGTGATAAGAAATAGCCATCACTTAATTCTTAAGTGACATTTGTTTTTCTTTCCTCTTTAGTCTTTTTTGATATTTCTAGCTCTTATCTATAGTATTCTGGAAGTTGCATGTATTACTAATACAGTAACTCCAAATATTTCACTGTTATTTTTCATGACTGTCTTTCTTTTATCAGATAGAGAGCAAGCAAACAGTGAGACTCCCTGAGAGTAACAAGTGCTGAAGATACATGTCCCTTCCTTTAGTCTGGCCAGTGGAAAACCATCATTCATTAGAATTTCAGTAATTAATTTCTTTCTTAGTTTCAGTGGGAGTAGAAACCACCATGGGACCTTTTTTTCCTCTTAGAATATCTCTGAAGTGGTTAATAGTTCATTATTGCTGGAGTGGTAATTTTAGTATTTTAAAATATTAATGTATTTTGAGATTTTCATTGCATTGCAATTCACTGGAATAGAATATCACTACTTTTGTCCCTCTAATGTTCCTCTTGTCCCAAAGGGATGCAGAGCTACTGCAGACATTAGGGTGAAAACAAGCACCATTAGCTGAGACAGTGTGGTCAACGCATCTTGCAGGAGCAAATTTCATAGTAGGACAGGGAAATTAGAAAAAGTGCTTTACTGGAAATGTTAGCATTCAGGTCAAGATGATTCTATTGTTGGGTGCAGATTAATTTGAAGTATTTTGCCAAATAAGATATGCCATTGCTGCTTTGAGGTCATTCTTTAAAAGACAAAGTCAGTTCACATATAAAAGTTTTGTGTTATTTCCTAACAATTTTCTTCTTCCTGTTTTTGTCATGCAGTGTATGTGACCTTTCCAAAATAAATATTGCACATATCTTTATCAGTGTGATTAAGGAAAACTGTCAGTGTATTTTCTGAAAGAATTTATGTCAAGCTTAAAAGTTGCAATTTGTGACCATTTAGGATGTGCCTATGTTCACTGCAGAATTTGTTTTGTCCAGCAGTCTATCTATTGCAAAAAATAAACATATGAAATGAAACTACGTAATAATTCAAACTATGAGGAAAATATTGTTCCTTTTTTTGCTCTGTCAGATAAAGTAACCAATTAAAATAAACTAGGAATTGTCCTACTAGGTCAGGCCAATCCAGTTAATAATGTATCTTCAAAAATGTGGAAAAGCACTTTCCCTTCTTGTGAAAAAAATGATTTATGGCTGCTATTTGGCATCTTCCCACAACACATTCTCTTCTTCCAGTAATCTGGGGTTTAAAACTTCTCATTCTTTTCATTACAGAAAAAAAAACCTTTCCACCTTATGGAGGAATCCAGAAAAAAAAAAAAAAAAGTATGGAATGAAAGCCTCACAGAGATTCAAAGTACTAAGAATATAAATAAGTAAATGAGTCATGTTTCTAGGTAAGATTAAACATTTTAAATGCTTCTAAAAGTAAGCGTTTGCTTCTCCTGGAAACAAAAAAAGGTTAGCTGTTTAGAAATGGAAGCAACCAAATCCAGTAATTTTTATTGTTTTGCCCTTTTCTCTTGTGCTTCCTTCTGCCTTCCCATTTTCCTCCAGGTCTCTTTTTATTTTTTTCCCACTAGGAAAATATCATCATGATTCAGCTGACAGTATATCTTCGTTTGAGACAAATTTGGAGGAAAACGTCTGAAATGAACCTCCCTCTGTTAGAAGGCAGGTTTCAGCAGCCCCTCCCCCACTAGGTTCGTAAAGAAATTCCTCGGAGGAAAAGTGAAAAAAACTATTTAACAAGCAAAGTGCATGCAGGCACGGAAAGGAGAATGAATAGTGTTAAATAATAAAACCTCTCGCTGTGGAGAAGAAACCTGGGTAGATTTCAGAGTCCTTTCTGTGGGCGCGGCTCTGCTCTCTCCGGAGCTGGGGTGCGGCGTGGGCCCCTCCAGGCCACGGTGTGGGGCCTCCTGGTGATGGTGTTCCGGACCGGAGCAGAACAGTCCCAAGAAAAGTTCTTGCCTCAGCCAGCAGCCGAGCTAGAAAGCAAAGAGTTTTAACTCTGTCTCTCTCCTGAGAAAAGGAGCCAAGAGGTGGGAAAAAGCAGGAAGGTGCTTTTCTCGGCTCTGCAGCAGCAGCAACGCAGGGGAGTGTGTGTCCTTGAGCACAAACTGCTCTGAAAAATTCACCTGGCTTCTCTTCCCCCTCTCCTGAGAAACAGCTTAAAGACACAGGAAGGCACAGGATTCATGTCTGGCATAGGGCAGACGATAGGGAATACAGTATCATACAGTCACCCCAGGACATTAAGAAGAAGTTACCAACCAGTTTCAAGGAAAAAGCTACCAACCAGTTGAAATAATCAATTCTGATTTTTCTGAATAAGTATATTAATTTGCTTTGGCATCTGAATGATAAGATTAAATTAAGCAAAATAGATACAAAATCTATAGTGAGAAACTTAAGATGAGAAGAGTTCTTAAGACCTTTTGTACCTATTGCACCCTCTGTGACATCAAAAATAGTCAAGCCATAGCTTATGCATGACACGTAATGGTGGTAATTATACACTGAGTTTTGCACAGGCTCAAATGTATAAGAATTTAATAAATGTGAAATCCACCAAGGTGATAAATTGAGAAAGTTTCGTACGGGTAGATTTCCTCTTTGATCTGCAAACACAAAATCAAAATGAGAACATTAGGAAGCATGGCTTTCAAGTAAATTGCTTCTCTGATAGCAGGTCTGTACGTAGACTTAGTAGGGAAAAAAAGCTAAATTAAGTATTAAGGCATATGCTCTCTTCTTGAATATTTATATGGCTTATTTCACTCTTCTCATGTCACTGCTGGTGTCAGACAATCAGGCAACTCAGAATGTTGTAATATTTGTCCTGTAAAAAAGAGGTCATTTTATCTAAAATGCTGCCCATTCTTGATGCCCAAGAATGCCAAAGCAATACAGTCAGACCCTTTTTTCTCTGATCACTGAAAGAGAGATTATTCAGCCACTGATACCAAAACAGGCTTTCTAAAAGCAGTGGTTTGCATTTTTGCTCTAAAATTTACTTGCAGTGTAAGGGTTCAATAACTCATTGGAAATTACAGTGTTTTTTATGTTTGGCTTGGGAAGAGCTATTTGTGTTCTGTTCCTGAGCTTCTCAGAAATGCAAGTAAAGAAAGGGCGTTTATAGACTCTTACTCTGCTTTTATTTGCTCTTTGTTTTTGATGAATATACTGCACAAAAATGCCAGATAGTGCAAATAGAAGTTTACATTCATTTACCAACTTCAATATTAAAATTCCAGAAATTCATCATCTATTTCACTCTACCTTTTTTAAACAAAATACGTGAAAGGTGTCCACTTCTGCAGTATAAGCTGATATATACAGATCATGTAATGCTCAAGAAGATTTCTGTTAAAATATCCTAACAATGACATTTTTTTTGCCCATCTAGCACTGATCTTTTAAGAAGGATCTCGTTGTTGTAGATGAAATTTTAAATCAATTGCTATTTGCAGTTTTTGTGGTAATTTCTGTAGAAATTTTCCATTTTCAAATTAAAATCAAAGTAGGTGAGTTCTGTGTACTGTAGTTCTTTTCTCACACCAGAAGCAGACAGATGAACTTTTACACAGCAGGAAGGCCCGAACATTTATGCACCAGTTTTCAGAGGTTTCCTGAGGAGGAGAATTTGAGGATTCTCAAACCCTCTCTACTGCAAGCCCATCTCATCCACAGAGCACTGAAGAGTGAAAATGGAAAAGGAGGGATAACATTTAAGAAACCTGGCCAATGAAGGAAAAGGAGATACTACTTCAATAAAATGGCATTTGGAAAGAGATGGGTTGAGGTCGCAGCTTCATTTTGACTTGCCAAATGTTTACATTACCAACCTGGAAAATGTGATTGAAAAACTTTGATTGGAAAAGATGAAAACTTAAATATTGTCAGAGGTCTTCTAAAGAATTCTGTCTGCCTTCCTTGTGCTGTCTCTTCAAGGAGGGGTAAACTCACTGCTTATTTGCCAGTAAATACTTTGTCAGGACTTTAATTTTTCGGTCCATTAATATTCATAGGGGTTTCTTTTATGTTAGGCCAAGCTCAATGCCCTCTGAACCCTGGCAGAATCTCAAGTGTGAGATGTGGCTACATATCTAGTCCTTAGTCTCATAATAGCTTTTGCCACAAATTATCCACTTCCTACATCTCTGTCCCACTGCCATTTTTATTACAGGTCTCCATGACATTCTCCCAGGTGTGTATGCTTACTAGCCCCAGGGTAGACTCATTCTGTAAGAACAACAGGTTCTATCTCTCTGTATAAAAGATAAAATATTTAAAATCTACTGACCTCTTGCAGTATTCAGTCAAAGTCATTTTAATAGGTCATGCTATTGATGCCTTAGGTTTTAACTTTTATATTTTTCAAATTTTGTTTCGCTTAGTGTGTAGCTCTGAAGTTTCTTGTAGCTTGCTAGCTGCTCTCCTAGGCCAGATAGACACAACAAAGCTTCTGTGAGGTTGCTATTCAAGGACACTCAGACTGTCCTAGGCCCAAAAGGTGTAAACTAGGGCCTCAAGAGAGGTGGAGAAATTGAAGAAATTACATCATTAGCTAAAGTTTTAATTGGTGAATTTATGCTGATATGCAAATGAACCAAAACTATAAAAGTGTGAAGAACTCATGACTTGTCGTCCATCTTGGGGTCCATTTTGGAAGTAGCCTCTGGCTCCCCAGGGAAGACCTTTGAAGGCCTTTCAAATAAATACCTACCTTTATTCCCTTACTCTTGTCTAGTCTCTGTTTCTAGGTAGCCACCCAAGGCATCACTATAACCCAAAAACTTTTATCAAAGTTCCAATGAACATTTGAACTCCAGACAAAATGTTTTAGAATTTTAAGTAAGCCACTGGGATGCAAAAGATCTTTGGAGATCTTTGTTGTGGGCATATTCCTCTGCCCACAACAAGGTTTAGTATTTCCAAGACATACTCAAGAAGAAAAGAGAATCATCAAGGAAATACATTTGTCTCAGTGAGTATCACCAGATGACAAAGTTCAGGATTAAAATACAATTTGCTATTGTACTCTTCTACTTGGAAAGAGAGCTGTAATGAAAAATAATCCACAAGGAAGGTGCAAATTGAATTGTTGATATTTAAACACTGAAGAAAACTGAAGCCATTGCTTTTGCACATCCTAATATTGGATCTTGCACTGTACTGAGTGACGCATGAATATTTGCCTGTAATTTAAAAAAAAAGTTTAATGTGTTCTTATCAATAAGACCCTTTGAAGAATAATAAATTTTGACTGCCAACCTCATTGCTTTTCCTTGGATTAGCAGTCTTCTAGAATTATTTGGAAAATAAAAATGAGAGTTTCCTTATACACGTAACTGTCTTCATCATGTAAGTACAAATAAGTACAAGTAAGTATTTATCCTGATCTGAAATTGATATGTATGTGCTCTTCCTCACTTATTTAGATATACTTAATGCAACATCAAAAATGCAAACTCTCTTCCTTATTTTTTTTTTTTGTCTAGGAGCAGAATAATTTCATAACAGTCACTGGTATTCAACATCTCTCTATCGGAGTAGGAAATACAAAATATACACAGAAAAATGTAGCATATAGAGGAATTTGGGGTGTTGCTGGCTTTTTTTATCATAGTCTATCATTTTATTAGGTCAGATATTAAATAGCTGAGAAGAAATTGTATCATTTTATTGGCGTCCTTCAGCAAGCAGCAAAGAGATTACTTTGTCCAATAAATATTTGCATTTTAGCTTCACAGAGTGTAAACTTAATAAGCAGGTAATTTTAAGGGTTTTAAGGGAAAATGGCAAGGAGCTAAATTCATAGACCATACTTTCATGTTTGATACCGTGAAGCAGTGAGTAGTTTGGCACAGTCAAGCAAATCCTAAAGAATGGTTATGTTTAAGTTTAAGTACATGCCTAAGTACTTTGCTGGAAAAAAGAAAGAATGCTCAGTAATTAGTAGGACTGAAGCTTTAATGGGTAATTCCACATAAATTAATTCATCAGTGAAAGCTGGTCAGATTAGTTTCTAAGTGTTTATTTTCTACTGCTCCATTTCCCTGTTCTCTCTCAGAGGAGGGTTGAGGAGATTTACTTGAGCTTCTCTTTAAACTACCAAGTTGCAGCTGAGCAACTGAGCATTGCATTTCCTCAAAGCTTGCAATTGCTATCTCAGTGAAGAACAGAAACACTTTTCTGAGCATTTGCAATTCCACTCATACCAGCCTATGCTTCCTTACCAAGAGTCTGCTTCAAATTGCTGGCGATTCAGACGAGAATACCACTATGCACCTGAGAAAGGACTTAGGTTTAATTATTTTCATCTCTTCCAAGACTTTTGTACTGGGATCCTAAGAACTAGAGGATAGTTTGAAAGAGTTATATTACAAATGTATCAAAGATGAATCATTATTGAATTGATCTCACAATATCTAGTCTAATGACTAGTCTAATCTAGTATAATGACTAAATTTAATCCCGTGGTTTTATCATAATGGAAAGCTCCCTATACTATGAGAAAAGTAATTTGTTAATCTTTTCATGTTTCAGTAAAGAGACTGGTATGTAGTTTCCAATCAAGAGTCCAGCCTGACTGCAACTCACTTTTCATTGACGCATGTCCACATAAGCACAGAGCAACCATTTGAGAATACCTGTAATAAGCTGCCATATGTCCATAAAGCAGAAAAAATCTTCTTTGTTTAATTTTGATTTAAAGACAGGTTCAATCTCCGTGTACCCACATGAGCTCTGTGGATGAAATAGGAGATGATGAAAAAAATATTGTGAAGAGTTGCTGTTAAAATATAAATCCCCCTCTATCTGGTGATGCCTCTGCTGTACTCAACACTCTGCTACTTGATGTGTATAAATCCAGTTCTTTAGGGGTACCATGCTTTCCTGAGCATAAGGATGACAAATAGCCTTTATGAAGCTGAATAAACTAAACTATTAAAATAGAATAGTGTGGAGAGATTGGCTTTTCAAGCTTTCTCAGTGTTAGTGAGGTCTTAGTCTGAAATGCATTTGGCCTAAAACCAACTTGTTACAGAAACTTCCTGGCTAATTCGGTTGCTATAAATGTAGTTAATTTTTGCCAGAACACAATTATTTGCAAAGAAAAGCACAGTCTATTAAACACCTTCAGATGGCTGCAGCTAAGTACAGCCATTTTGCATTTGGAACTGAAGACAGAGCAAATTGCACAAGGGATTAGATAAGTGTTTTCTTAAATGGCTTTCATCAAAGACAATATTTTCACGGTAAAATTCCTGTTTGGAAACTTCATGTCACCCTATTCAATTTCCTGTCACATCAGCCATGCACTATCATGTTACAGAAAACAGTGTTACATAGCTTGACGGGTGTAGCTAGATGTGCTATGTCACATCATGGTAATTCAGCCAAGGAAATTTAAGAAAAGTCTGTTTTGAAAGAAAGGTGACCTACAAAATCTGTTTACATTTTATCTATAAAAGGAAAAAGGATTTTTTTGTTTTTTCTTATCAAGAAACAACTGAAGTGTATATATTTAAATTCAACTTACAAATGTCAAAATCCATGAAAAGAAAACTAAAAGCAACAAGAAATACTTGGTCTGAGTTCCTTTTTTTATCACTATAACAAGACAGAATATTTTTTTAAAAAGTCTTTTTCCAAAGTTCATTTATATGCCCTTCCCTTCCCTTCCCTGAAACTTCCCTGAAACTTCCCTTCCCTGAAAATTCCCTTCCCTGAAACTTCCCTGAAACTTCCTTTATTCCTCTCTCACTCTCTCCCTTTTGCTCTGCCAGCTCTTTTCACATTGGCAACAGCATTAGAGAATGTGAAGATTATTCACCGAATTTACTAGAAAGAGAGCACAGAGGCATGTCCTTTCCCTCATACAGGTTTCTGTGTCTTTAGGGAAACGCTCAGTATTGTGCTAGGAATCCTCTAAGCCAAGGACAGCAAGAGGTGTGCCAGGATGCATTTTTCTTTCTCAAATTAGAGGTTAAGTTTGCATTGAAATGTCAACAGAACCAAGGAGATGCTGGTTTTCAAAAGTTGCTGTTCCCAATAATGCCTCATGCCCTGCAAATGGCTTATCTGGACAGATGATGGGATCAGCCTTCAGTCTCTCCTGGATGACTTCCTTGCTGCAGCTTTTGTGCTCCTGCAGTCCATGTCTTGCATCATTTCAAATCTCTGACCCTGTGATTGATTGCATTGACCCCTGTTCTGTTTGTCACTAAATGGCACTGTAATGAGAATTTATAGGAGGCTCATTTGAAAACAACAGAAACAAAACGAACATAACAGATCCTCAATACTTTATTGGAGGGTTCTGATTTTCGGAGGCCACTGAATGCTCACATATTTCACTGGTTCATGTCATTCTGAGCAAAACAGGGAAAGCACCAAAACTCACACATGTCAGAAAATTTCCATGGGTATTTTTATTATTGCTGCTAATAATTTTGTATTTGACTCTTTATAGTCCAGCTGAAATTTGTCTTCCCTTTCCTGTCTCCTAAGCCACACAAGCAAATTGGTTTGATTTCTCACTTTTTTGTGTTTTCTTTTTTTTTTCAGTTGTGACAATCTAAATTGGATGTGTGTTAGACTCTTTGGAAGCAAACCCTTTAAATTTAACCCAATTTAAATTCCCCTGAATTTTAACCCTTAGAATCCAGGTCCTTAAATTCTGCTTTGCAATTTTAAAACAGATTTTCTTATCCAGTGTAAATTACTATCTGGATCACTTGAAGTCGCTAAAACTGAAGTACAGTAACCTAACATACATTCTCCTTGAAAGTCAGTTTTTATTTTTACTGAGGAAATATTCTCTCTGACATGTTAAATTCCATCTAATCCATGAGAACTACCATCTTTCACCAGAGATCATTATAAAGACAGTCAGTCATTCATTCTCTTTGCTGGGAGAAAGGTGCAATGCAATGATACCATGAAAGCTGATAATCCACTCGTTTACACTTCAGATATTTCCCACAGAGCTCTCTGAGAAAAGGGACACAAGATGATGATTTGGCAAATGCTGTCCTTTCGCACAAATTCCCTGGGTGCTTTTGAACCAACCTATCAGAGAATTCTACCGCTATTCACATCAGTAATTAGATTTGGAGAGGGCAGTACCACATGCATGTTTATGGCAATCAGTGTTAACCCAAATGATGATCTTTTTCCCTTCTTCCTCCTCTCCCTCTGTTCCCACTTGAATTTGCTGCATGCTGCCACAGCATCTGCCAGTAAATAAATAAATAAAACCCCAAATACCCAAGCCTGCCACCTAACAGGTCAAAATCCCTTGCATTTTCCTGATTGCAAAGACAAAAAGAAATCATTGTCAAAATATGGATAAGAAAAGGAAGGAGAGAAAACAGGTTAACTAAAGATGAAATGAGAGAAAAGCATGGAAATAAAGTTTTCATAGAGAATTCTGAAACAAAAGCTAACTTTTTAAAAGCTAAAAAATTAAAAATGAGGTATCAAGACAAAATTTATTAAAATGTTCTTTTTAGTAAAGAAATGTGCAAATTTATGAGATATTGGAATATAAAGGAAATTAATATGATTCTTTATATATTTCACTGCTTTGCATCTTTATTTTCATTAGTGACAGAAAAGGTATTAAAATATAGCATAGCCTTAGGACTGACTCTGCAGAAACTCAGCTTAAACTCTCTTCGTATTTGTATGACGTAAGTGTAAAACTTACGTATTTAGATATTTTCTGAACAGATTTATAATATTTTATCATTATATTATATAATACATATTTTCCATCCCTCCCTCACCCATTTACCTGAGTAAACTGATAACCTTACTCACAATTAAAGTTTTACTTCAGGAGAACCTCATATTCATTTAATAAAAAATTATCTCAGAGAGGTTTCCAATACCATGTAATATTATTGAACTGGATTAAGAGTTTCCACACTTACCATGCATTTTATAAGACCTTTCATTTCAATTATTTATAATGGGTATAATATAGAAGTGCACATCATATATCACATAGTTCATTGGTGCTTTAAAATAAACAAGCCCTTTTTCAGGATTTATTGTTTGCATTTGCACATATTCTTATGGTATAACTGCTATTTTCACTTCCACTTCTAGATATGGCTTAAGTGATGAAAACACAAGTATACCATCACGTATACTTTTCTTCTGAGCAAAGGTATGCCTAAATTAAAAAAATTATTTGTTCTTTTCATAAGCTTGGACTGTGTTTTTCATCATGATTGGTTAGCAGCTGAACAACTGATCATTCTTGTAAAAGGAACAATTGATCTCGCGTAACTAGAATTAAACATTGAGCCAATTTTCTATATGCCACGTAATACGCATCAGGTAGTAATGGCCGTCACTCCGTACTGATTTGGGTCTTATCAGACCACTTAGCTAAGCAGAAAAGGTCTGTCTAATCTTTTTCACAACCCCTTGGCTCATTCATTTACTCATAAACAGCATGGCTTTAAGCTGTGGAGAAAAAATCCCTTCAGCTAAGTGTGGTTTTTTGCTTCAACAGATCAGGTAATATAACCATCCCTGTAGTCAATTGTTGTTTTCATTACCTGAGATTCTTGACATTTTAAATTCTACAGATGAAATTTCACAGTCTATTATCTTTATTAGGACCTGGAAACTGTGAACCTGTTTAAAAATCTTTTCTCTCTTGGTTCTGTTGGGGTTTTTTTGGCTAGATTTAAAAGACCTGAACAGGAAAATGACCAGCTGCTTAGATTACCACTCCAATCCTCTCATGAATTTTTAAGATAGGGATTTTCTGAGAACCAACATCAAATAAAGGATCAAATGCCTTCTATTACAGAATACAAATGTGTTGCTCAAAATCCCTAGAAATTACAGTCTTTGAGAACCATCTGGACCCACATGTTACGCAGAAGAGGAGAAACACAAAGGAAGTACTGATTAATTTTAATGTAGAGTGAAAAGGCTTGTAATTAAATTCAGTTTTATTAAGTTTGTGGCATTTGTAGCTCAAATCTTCAAGGCTAGTATTACAGCCTAGACTTTCTCAAAAGTAGGTATTTTTCCACATTTTGAAAACTTACTGAATATATTGATAACAAGACTAAGCTTGTAGGTTTGGCATTGATTGACATGGACATCCCTTCTGAGCAATATACTGTGCTAGTTTAGTAATACTCACCATTTATGATTGGCAGTTTTATATTTTTATATAAAAATAAATAGCTATCTGTGTATCTATCTTGTTTATGGCAGTTTAAGAAATTTTGCCTTTTTTCATGAAAAGCAGAGTGAGACCTTTTTATTAGTACTTGTTCAATACACTTTCACCTATAAATTAAGAGCTTTAATTTTTATCTGGATTGTTAGTAACTAAGAAACTTCTTGTTTATCTGAAATGATTTGACAATACAGAGATCTGTTTTCACGCATAGTGATTGTTTTTACTATGAGTAGAGTGAAAGGGGACAAGTTTTCTGAAAATGTTATCTACCACTCCTGTTTCCTTTCAAGGGTCATAAATTGTTCACATGCTTCTCTTCTTCGAACGAAGATTTAAATGACAGACAGCTTTACTTGAATGAATATAGAATTCAATCAAAATAAAGAGGCAGCATGTGACCACATTACTAAGTATTGTGTAGACTTAACACTGCTCTCTGCACAGGAGTTATTTGCTCCCAGAATTATTTGCCAGCCAGGAAGACGGCTGCATTTGCTTTTAGTGTGGCATTTTCTCTGTGTATAAAAACACATTAATTAAAGGAGTCTTTTTCTGCTGCTTACTCTGAAATGCAGAAAGTAAATGACATATGCGCAGATTTCCTATTTCATTTATAAAGGAAAACTGATAGATGAAAACCTATGAGAAAATAAGAATAGTAATAAAAAAAAAGAGTAACCTGGAAAAATGAAACGTCTAAATATAAACAAAGTATTCATACCAGATTTTCGTATAATAAATGTTAGGAAAGATTAAAATTATTGATTCATAGTATAGTTAGTTGCTGGGGGAGCTACCTAATTTGGAGTTAGTGTCTTAGGAAAGAAAGAGCAGTCAATGCCACTCTAAGAATGTAAAAAATAATGAAAATTTATCAGGAATCAATAGAAATACATAAAGACAGGAATACAGAGGAACATAAGCACTTTTATTCTCCTTTTTGCCACCATACAGCGTTGCAGCAGGCAGGGGTGGTGAAGATGCCACAAGCTTCCCGAAAGCGTCTCTGGATATGGGAGCCGCTCGGCGGTGCCACGCTCACACACACACACACACTTGCACCGGATAGCTGTTGTTTGTAGAAGCCGTTGGCAAAGAGACACAGGAAGGGTCCTCGTGTGGAGTTCCACGGGGAGGTTTATTGCAGCAACGCATGTGAAAGGGTGCAGGGGCGAAGAACAGGAACGAGGGAGGGTCCAGGGCGTTTGTACTAGGACGGTATGGGCGGAGAGAGCATCAGGGACCAATGATCTGAGGGCACAGGGGTGGTATATAGGAGGGGCCAGGGTATCAGAGCCAATAGGGTTACAATGAGGGAGTGGCTTAGGTGCAAGGGCCAATGGGTGTTGAGGGAAGAAGGAACATTCTAGAATGGGATACATATAAGGGAAAAAGGGGCGGGAAGGCCAACGGGCCAACTAGGGAAATGGAACTGGGGTACATTTGAATAATACAACAAAGTATCATGGGAGATGGCTCTTATCTCACCATAACAAAGAGTGAGTTTAGGGGCCTGCCCTTCAAGGGGGACCTTCATCTCTCTGACCTTGCAGTGCTTGGGCCACCACAACACAGGATGTGGCATCAATCTCATAGAGTGCTGGCGTCTTTTTACTGATCAATAATGTTGAAGATTCTACAAGCTTTTCAGCTAAACTGCCTTTGTACTTTGTTATCTGTTACCGCTAGTGTTGCCACTAGATTTTTTTTTAAGTATAACTTAAGTTTTTGTTGATGTAGTTGAAGTCCATTACTCACAGTCCTATCTGCCCATGCTTGGAGAACAAGTTTTTTTTTTTTTTATCACTGTGCCAATCTTTCCAAATCCTGTTAGGCACGTTGAATGCTGACAGTTATTAAATACATGAAAATTATCTCCAGTTCAGGAGGTCAATCACTTGAAAATAGCTGAAGTATGACAAGGTTTGGCATCTTTCCTTGTACTTACTTTCTTTGAGATTCTGTTTTTGACCATTACTATAAACATTGTAACAGACAAGGTGGACCTTCGAGATTATATTTTCTTTTCCATTCTGATTATATATAACTTTGAATATATTGTTATATTCTCTGTCAGCTTTCTTCTTTTATTTAGGGTTAATAGCTCAATTTTTTTCAGTAACTATATCATGTTCTGTAGAACTTGATCATTCTCCCCTCTATCACAGGCATAACTAGTTCACATATTCATTGAAACTCATGTCTCAGAATAGAATTCTGTACTTCAGCTGAGCTGCATGGAGTGAAAAAATTTCTTCTCTTATTTTGTTACTGTCCTCATATTTATTTATTCCACTGTGCAGGTTGTGCCCTCTGCAATTCTGTGGCATTACTGTCTTGTATTCAGTTTATGATCCACAGAAGCCCAGTCCCATTTTCTGAAGAAATGCTACGGCATTCATGCAGTTGATTTCTTTTCATAGGAAATAATTATACTCTTTCTGGATCATATCTCAAACTTATTTCTGCTTTCTTAATTGTAACGCTGTCCCAGCATACCATTATTTGGCTTGGTATCATTTCTGAAATAAGGCAATTTTGTATTCCTTCAGAAAGATTTCCAATGAAAATACTGAAGACTATTATAATCTTCAGAATGCTGCTTGACACAGTCTTCTATATTGAAGTGAGTTGTTCAAAACTTATTTTCTGGATTGAGATGTCCAGCCTGTTTTCCTGCAAGAGAATAGAAATTTAATCTAGAATCTTTTCCCACAGCTTGCTTATGGAAATGTTTTGTGACACATGATTTAATAGATTAAAATCACAGAATTTCGATTACTTCTTTCCTATCCTAACACCTGTTCCTTTATCATTGTTGTGGTTTAGTCCTAGTTGGCAACTAAGCCCCACACAGTCACTCGCTTTCCCCCACTGGGACAGGTATAAAATGAGAAGAGTAAAAATAAGAAAATGTATGTCTTGAGACGAGGACAGTTTAATAGGTAAAGCAAAAGACACACACACAAGCAAAACAATACGAATAATTCCTTTACTAATTCCCACGGGCAGAAAGGTGTTCAGCCATCTCCAGGAGAGCAGGGATCCATCACATGTAACCATTACTTGAGAAGACAAATGCCGTGACTCTGAACGTTCCTCCCCTAGCCCTTCTCTCTTTCCTCTTCTCCCTAGTTTATATTCTGGGCATGATGCCATATGATACGGAATATTCCTTTGGTCAGCTGGGATCAGCTATCCCGACGGTGCCTCCTCTCTAATCCTTCTGCACTGTCAGCTCACTTACAGTGGGGTGAGAAGCAGAAAAGGCCTTGGCTCTGTGTAAGCATTGCTCAGCAATAGCTAAAACATCCCTGAGTTACCAACACTGTTTCCAGCACAAATACAAAACACAGCCCCATATCAGCTACTATAAAGAAAACTGAACTCTATCTCGGCCAAAAAACAGCACAAACATGCAGATTTGACTCTGTTCTTGGCTGCTGTTCATCATCTTACTGTCATCCATGCACTTGCAAATAATTTCTTTGATTATCTTTTCCAGACTTTTTCAGAATTGAAATTGACTGGACTCAATTCCTTTTTTCCTCCTGTTTCAACACCCGTGCAATGACATTCTTTAATGCTCCGCTACTTCCTCTTTTTCAAATGACATTTTGATTATGAAACTGTTCCAGATATTTCAGACATTTTTCTAGTTTTCCTAGGAAAAAGCCACAAAAACTCAGTCCACTCGAATCTCTGAAGGAACTGAAGAATTGCATGTCTGTGCCACTTAGAAAAATAAGTTAATTTTTAAAAAAATGCATGGGATTCAGAAGTTATAGAAGGTAACTTTTTACCTTACTCTCTAAATGACTGTGAACAGCTTTCCAAAAATGGTTTGAAACAAATAATGAATCCTGAAATTGTAGAATATCTGGGTAAATATAGATTTCATTCACTTTAAAAGTTTAAACCACCATTATTCTGCTCAATGGCCTACCTAACACAGTTAATGCTCTTCCCTTATGTAAACCCTATTATTTAACATATTTGAGTAAAATACAAGCTTCACACAAAGACTATATATTCTTTTGTAAACTTTCTTTGAAATACTTGAACATGATGAGATATGACTGAAACTAGATCACCTATAGAAAGAGGGAAAATGTGACTCCAACCTATTTGATAGATATTGTCAAGCTGGTCAGCAAAACAGTAGGTAAACAGGAACTGACAGTTATAATTTATTTTTATTCAGAAATGCTGCAATCAAACTCCTCATAAAAAGCTAAAAGCTATGTGAAAATACAGATATTTTGGGATAAGAGGCAAACTGCTGTTATGGATTGGTACTGAAAAATAAAGAGTGTTTTCTAAACACGGAAATATAAAATACAGAGTTTGCTAAATGGAGCAATTTGGGACTGTTTTTAGTCTTCATTAATGATCTGGAAACAGGATGAATAGGGAAAATGAATGAAGCAAACAAAACTAAGAGCTGCCTGCTTTTACAACCAGTAATATTCTCTGGGATTTTTTTTTAAGTTCCATCAATATGTTAGCCATTTTTTGTGCTTCAATTTCAAGAGAAGATCATAAAAGGTACACATCTGAATAACTGGGTTTCATAGCAGGTCCAATTCTATTGTTCCTCATCATAAGCAAGTTTTTAGAAATATACTGAAAGTAAAAATAGGTTTAGATGAATTGAAACTATTTAATAAGTCACTGTGTGTTAACTCCTGAAGCATCTACTGTTGTTTTTTCTTGTCTGTTTTGTACCAGGACTTTTTCTTCCCCACTGCATACACTCTCTGTGTGTACATCTTATAGAGACACACATTAAATCACTCTCAAACTTCCATTATAGTGCAAATACTGACTTTTCTTCTGGAGGTTCATGAATTTTGGTGGAAGAGGAATTCCTTAAATGTTTGTTCTGAATGTTTGTGTATTGCAGATAATTGTGTGCATATGTGTTTGTGCATGAATGTCTCAAACTGAGCCTTTGAATTCTCAAGCTCAAGCCTACCCTGGTGAGCTACAGCTGGTATGGGCTGGCTGTAAACTGCAGGTATGGCCTGACTTAGCAGAAGTTACACACATGGGACCCTCTGAAGCGTAGCGGTACATACTATACATTTGTCAAAAGAACCAGTTGGGAAACTGATGATGTGTTGTGCTTCTGTGTATAAACCCTTGAGAAGGGGCAAGCCTTGTTCTGTGGGAGATATGCTTTGAAATGCACCAGCCGTTCCTGGAGGAGACCTAGGAGCACAGCTGGAACTGCAAACAGTTGGACTGCATGAAACCAACAGGTCTTTCAGTCCAGCTGTCCCAGACCAGCAGCAATTTCATTGATGGGAAGGGAAGGCAAGACTGGGTAATGCTGGGGGAGTTGAGAGCATAAAATAATGAAATAGAGTAGAAGTACTATTGTTGGCTCTTAAATAAAATCCACCTGCTATGGGTTGCCATTTGGTTTGTCTCTTCTGTGATAGACATGATTTAGATAACTCACACTCTACAAGTATTACAGACACAATCTTTGAAGACTTTAAAATTAAAATTTGTGTTTCTTGCTACTGTTTTATGCAGGGCTATTTCTCTACACTCTGGTAAGAGAAACTGAGGGGTATGTAGATTTGTCCTGGCCCTAGCTTTTCACAGGAACTTGAAAACACAATTTGAAGACTGGTATAGAGTAATGATGTTCTGGCAGAACCTTTTTGTCAAATTCACTCACTTTTTGAGTTGGTAGCAACTGGAGTTGGGAAGACGACTGTTGGAAGAATCACTTTATTACCCCTGTAAAATTTGTCTCATCCTTAAATCTACTTAACTATGCCTGGCTAAACCAGCTATGGAAATTAATTAAGTTTTCCATAGGCTGTACTATACTGCAGAGCTAAACAAAACACAGCCATCCTAAAGAGATCTGCAGTCCCTTTTTATCCTGCAATCTGAGTGACAAATTCTGTCCTTAGCTAAGCATGTGACACTTCAAGTGACATTTACAACCTTTGCAGGGTTATAGCAACGTGTCTGAGAGCAAAATATGACTTTTTCTTTAGTATTAATTCTAGCCAGCCTCACTTTTTTTCACCACCATGTAATGAAAAACTGTTTCACACAGATGCAAGGACTGGGATGGCTTTCTACAAAATTAGTAGAAAGTCTTTCCTTGATGTCTGTTCTGCAAAATGATCCACAGCTGAGGAAGGGGGTTTATTAGGCTGCTTATTTCTTGCAGACATTTGGAATTTTAGCAGTAAGATAGCATTAGAATTTACTGCCATCTTGGATATTGCATCTTTTGTGTGTAGCAATATACTGCTGATTAACAGATAAGCTGAGATAAGATAGTATCTTCTCTAGATCTTTCAGTTATCGTAAAACAGTGGAATGGTTGGGTTGGAAGAGACCTTAAAGATCATCTAGTTTCAGCCCTCCTGCCACGGACAGGGACACCTTCCAACAGACCAGGTTGCTCAAACCTCCTTCCAACCTGGCCTTGAACACTTCCAGAGATGGGGCATCCACTGCTGGGCAATCCTTTTCAGTGCCTCACCATCCAGTATTTTCAAACAGAACTATTAATAGACATCTCTTAGAGGTTTTATTTTTCTGAGAACTGCAGTATGGGTCATTATAAAATGGAATTAATACTAATAAATTCCTCATTTCCTTTATTGGTTTTTTCTTAATGTATATGCAGTAGCTAATGACAGGAATTGGCAGAATTTATGTTTCCAGTTTCCTTGGTGGTTAATCATGCATGGTGCCTCATACTGCTGCAGAGGGCTGTTGTCCTGCCATCAGTCCTGGCATAAACATCAATGTAAGTCTCATCAGGCACAGTTAAAGCAACATATTACCAATGGTATTGAAAAATGATATTGTATTAATAACCTTCAACTTCCACCTAACCTGTTAAAAGCTGAGGGGTAAAGAGAATTCTCAGTTCACAGGTACAAACTCCTGTAGGTGGGTAACTGTTAAGTCTAACACCTGCACATATACAAGAATGGTGCTCCAGGGACTATGTGCTAGCTGTGCATCTGCCTGTAGCATGTTTACAGTGTGTTGACATTTTGCTTATTTTTCATTCATGTTTCACCTCAACATCACAGGGGATCGTCCTCTGGGGGCTGTCACATGTGATATTCTTGGTGCATTACTGATCTATGTCCTCTCCAATCATAAAAACTTATTCTGCCTTTTAGCATTACACACGTGGGAACAAGGTTTGATAAACTGTCGGAGCAAGATACCTATTGGGGTTATTAATTTTGTGTACTCTTTTATTTGGCCTCCTTAAAACAACTTTTAGCAGTTGACTAGGTTGTGATTTTCCTTCCCTTATTCCTATTATGAGAAATTTAATCTTAAAATCCTTAAAAATAAGGTGTACAATTCGAATCATGGCCAATCTGGAAAAAAAGTGGGATAGGTGTTGAGTTTCTGGAATATTTTCCCCTCTCTCATATTGAGAGTTAAAGCAGATTTCTAATTTTTATTCCACTCATTACTAAAGAGGAGCACTGAGGTCACAGCAAATAAAGCAGTATGAGTTAATGAGAACAGCTTTAGCAAAAAGAGGAGGTGTTTCTCAAAGTACATCAAGTGCTTCACATATATTAAGAAACCCCAGCTGAATCGATTTAATAATGTTGGGATTTACACAATTATTACAGAGCCTTCATTATTCACCCAGCCTGCACATACCACAGCACAAATGAACATCTCAGTCTGGTGGTATTAACATTGCCATTTTCTAACCCATTCCCAGGCCATCTGCTACATGCTGATCATTCACTGCTTTAACATTTAACAGTTACCCAACTGCAACTTAGCAGATTTGTGTACTTTTGAAAACAGCTGGTTTAATAACTGCTTCAGAGCTTTTGGATAAAGAAATTATTTTGTAGTGCTTTACAATAGACTTTTTTTTTTTAAAAAAAGTGCCTCTGAGAAAAGGGTATATGAGTTTCTCCAACAAATTTATGAATTTTCAATGCTTTAATTTATTTCTTGTCACATAAGGACAAATGTTTGAGTATTTATAGAGCAAGAATTCAAGAAATCTCTTTTAATATTCCTGGTTTATTTCTTGTCCTCTCTCAGCTCCTCTCAGAGGAAATATTTATATGCTAGAGTAATGAAAGAGTTTAATATGTCAATCTGTCTGAAAGGCTCAAACCTGGAGTTTATCATATAAAACAGCAGACCTGTAGCTTAAAATACAAGATCAAGGAATAATAGTGACTATTAAGTTAAATGAATAGTGAGCTTTAAATATACTTGAACTGTAACCCTGACTTTCCAAACTTGATGAGAATGTGAAAATTGTGTTCATTCTTCCACAGTTCTTGAGGTCATATTTTATAAAAATACTAGCTAAACTGACTAAAACTCTTCCCATTACTTTATCTTCTATATGTTGTAAATTATCACAATTTAGATGTTCTCATAATTTTCAAATATAGTCTCAATCACAAGGGTAAAAAAGCCTTTATTTTTGACCTAAAGCAGTTTAAGAGTGGGTGTATATATATATATATGTATATATATACACACATCTTTTTAATAACTATTTCACTTGCTTATTCTAAATACCCTTCAGATCCTGTTTAACCCTTGCTTCATAAACATTCAAGAAGTTGTTTCTGGATGCTGAAATTGATATTTTTTTTAGAAACCAGAATGGAAGCAGTTAAAAGGAAGAACTTAGTATTAATCTGTCACAGAAGTGACAATTCTTGAGGTTTTTTTTTCAAAACACCTCTTCTTTTACAGAGCCATCAATCAAAGTGACAGTGTCTCTCAGATTAAGTTTGGATTCCCCAGCAAAAATCAATTAATCTGTCCAGTACTTCCTATCTCCCTGTTTCCATAAACCAACAAATAAAGCCAATCAAGACTTCAGTTCTTTGCTGATTAGTCAATAAACCATGAGAGCACACTTGTGACAGTACTTCTGGGATTCTCAGAAAAACTTATTTGTAATAGGTAGAAAGTGTCATGATCAGTCTTCGCAAATGGGTGTATATTTTATTATTATTTTTCAAAACTATCTTCATAATAACAACAAATGAAAAATTGGAATAGCATAAAAATAAATCTGAGAAACACATTATCTGAAATGGAACAAAGCATAAAATGAGACATCTCAGAAATCATAGAAAATGGAAGTGCCTTGGTGGCGTGTAATAATAGCTTCCAGCTCCGTTCACTGGAACAAGAGCAGTGAGAAGTGTAAAACTGAGACATGCAATGATGTGCATGCAGCTGGCCAGAAGGCAGGTTGAGCTGTGGAAATATCCTAAAGTAGTAAAAACCTTCATATGTAGTCACTCATAGGACTTTGCCTATTCTACTGGAAAAGTTATACACTCTAGCCATATGAGGAAGAGTGAGAGCAGGAATATCTGAATATCTTCAGCAGCCTATGAGAAATACTGTGCCCTTGACACAGAGCTCAATTACCATCCCATACTTTCCATTTGAAGCTAATACTATTATCTCAACTACATCCCAGTCCGAATATCTCATGGAAAACTTAGATAGCACAGTTCTGCCTTTTTCCACTTTAGCCTGAGAGCAAAATTTTCATGTCTACGAAGGGCTTCTCTGCCATACAATGTTTCTTTTGTAGACTAGGAATACAAAAGTTGGATTACTGAACATGAATCCAACATAGATCTGTATTCATTATTAGCGAGGACCTTATGTCAGTTTGGTATCACATGAGCTCTTCACAGTTTTTGTAAAGCAGAATAAAATTTTGCTACTGGAGATCAAAAGGTGCTTTTTAGAATTGGTTGTAAAGGTCTCATTGGAGTTCCAATTAATTCAGTACCAAAACTCAGAGTTAACAAGATCAGGCATTAATTCAATAAAGATCTAATTCTCTCCTTACATAATTCCTACCAGTGTCAACAGAGGTAATTTGAAAAGAGATATCTGATCAACATCAAAAAACTTACAAAATAAATATGCAGAGATTCTGTAACAAAAACACTATGGCTAATAGAAATATGAACCATTCTATTTTTGAAGTGTTCAGGAAATCAAGTTACATACTGTGTGCTATTACCATGAGCATAAAGTTACATTGTAATTAAATTCCTAAGTAAAATTTTAATATTTTAAATTACTTAAAAACAATGGCAAAACAACAAAAGATGAATGAGCAATATTATACTTCACATTATTTTAACTTTTATGAATTCACTTCTGAAAATAATATGCAAAACATTATTAAAACGCACCGTTCATTTCAATAGTTTTCCAATGAAATTAATGTAATTGGATGCATTTGAATTTTGCAGATGCTGAAAAGTAGATTGATGATGAAGCATAAAACATTTAATGTAATGTCGGGGTAAGAAATTAGAAAGAAACTATATTATAAGTTAAGCACAGTTGATTTTTGAATGATTTAAGTTCTGTTTTTCACTCACAACCTAATAATGGTTGTAACTGTCAGACAACTTAATATTTACATAAATACATATTAATAAAGAGCAAAATATCAAGAATCTTAAGATGCATTTCTTACACATGATGACATTTTCTATGACAAAATGTGAAGACCATCTAGTAAATAGGAATATGATAATGTTTAAATAAATTTTTAGGTTCCTTTCTAAGTCTTTTGAAGTACAAGATCCATTGAACTCCTTTAGGCATTGGTATATGTGCAATCCCTGATAATTATCTCCAAACAGAGGCAATTCTTGTGTTTCTTGGGTCACGATAATATATATCTCTACTGAATCCAGATGCTCTCGTTTGTTTTATTCTTCTTCCTACAGATTTTTCTTCCCTTACTCCTGTTCTCCTTTCTCTTGGTTTCATTTAAACTTTTCATTTATCCATGCAGACTCAAGCATTTATAAATTTTGCTTGTAGCGTATATGCGCATATATACACATACCTATATATATATAAAAACTTGTGTGCTCACATACATATGTGTGCTGCCCAGTTCACAGGGGCCATTAACATATATTAGCAGGTTTTACAGTCAGATTTACAGCTTCTCAAGTAACATTTTTGTCTCTTAATTATTTTAAAACTGAAGTGGATTATGTTTATACAGTATTTCATTGTTCCATCTCTGTTTCGTAGTTTCTTTCCCACATTTTGCATATAAAGTCCTGTTTTCTCAGAATTATGTCAGTGTTAGCAATATTTGGGACCTCAATATAAACTTTTTCACATTGCTTTGATGCCACCCTTTCAAAGTGAAAAACCTCTTACACTGAGAATGTACAAAAAACAAAATGTTGCAAAATAATGAAGAAAAGGTTGTTTCAGGTTTCAGAGCAATGCTTTGGATTGTAACACATTTTAGCAAGTCTTATTGGTCATGTCATGTTTCATATCTCTTGTAGCATCAGATGCCGTAGGCTGAAGCAAGCTGATGTGTGGCACATCAAAATGTACTATACTGTATGTCACCTAAGAAATCTTTTACAATATTGTTAGCAAAAAGAAGATGATTCATTGAATGAAAAAAAAACAACACTGAAATGACAGGAAAAAGAAAATGTTTCTACACATAACTAAGAGTTAAAATTTTATGTATTTAAAAATATATTATTTAAAAATATGTGTATATGGGCCTGGATTTATTCTGGTGAATTAACTGCTCATAAAATAGATATTCTTGGGACACATTTGCTTCTAGGTGCCCCAGTAGGGACTCATATGGTGACATACTGACATTGTATCTTATCCTACTTAACAGTGTACAAGGCATTCTGCTTATATGTCTTAATTTGGCTCCAGGAATTTCTTTACAGACACAAAAGATCCTGATTTTCAGATAAGTTGAAGAACATTTAATCTTTTAAATCTGAGAGGAAGATGAAAGATATTTAAAGTGTTGTTTCAGAATTCCCATTAGAAATACTATCTGAAAAGAGAAATCTGATGGAAATAATTCTAATTGCTTCTTTTGATCTCTACTTGGGGAACTAACAACACTGACAGATGAACTCTGCTGAGTCCTGTCGAAGTAAAGATGGTATCACCGCTGCTGCTTGCCTTGTTTTTCTGCTTGAGGTTTCTATTTCCATGGCAAAGCTGTCGGAAGGGAACACCTGCCTACACATCAGTAGGAGTCTTGGACTGAAATTTGTGCCTTGGCTTAAAAATACAATTAAACTGGGTTTGCATTAAGGTGCCATACACTGCATGGAAGCACATGTGCTATGGATATGTGTTCTCTTTGGCTAAATCTTCTGTGGAAGTGGTAAAATATAGTGTGTGGCACCTGTAGTAACTTAAACTGCCACAAGAATTTTTTAAGTGACCCAAGTCTCATCATCTGAATACCTGAGAACAAAAATTTCCACATCTTCTCTTGTTAGCATAACTACCCAATTAAACCTCAGGTAGACAACTTTCTCTATATGTGATATTATTTACATTCCTACCTTAACAGAAATTCTGAAGACGTTATTCTCCTTACGGTTGCTGATGATGCATTATTGCACCCTATCATAGTTAAGATTATACTTTTTTAATTGTGCTTGTACTCCTTGTAGCTCTTTGGCAATTAATGGAAATTTTATACTAAATACATAAATATCATCAAACCACTAAAAATATTTTTTTCCTCTCTTCTTTTCCTCTGGCCCTCAAATTTAGAGAAGAAAAAAGTTTACTAGCTAACTAGTGTTTAAAGAGAAAAATATTTAATCATCTTCAGCATCTGAAAACCCATGCCATCTTCCTTCTGCAGGGATCCCCACTTGCAGTGGTGAAGTGGGGATAAAACGAATCAAATATGAGTTACCACTATTGGTTAACTCAAACCACGAATGATTTCTTCTAGTCAATCCCAAAAGATTAAAAATTTATTACATAAAATCGTTTCTTATTTAGATATAGTGTCTTCTCTCAGTCAATTATACATGTGAAAAAGTTTTCTTATCTTTAGCTTTAGAATGGTGCTGTTGAAAGCAGATAGATATTTCATAGTGTGAACAACTTAGTATCCAAATTATTACAAGGAATGTGTGTTTGATGTGCTGAATGACAGTGATTTCTATAACTGATAAGCCTTTCCATTATTTTTATTTTCTTTATTTAATTTCAATAATTTTTATTTTTTCTCCACTCATCAATTCCTTTGCTTTTGCCATTTATTACCTTTTAACTTTAGGAATTCAGTTAACATCCCTTAAAAATATTTTGTGAGCTCTTTACTCCAATTGAAAGGAATAAAAGAATTGAACAGAAATGTTATCTGTACACTTCGAGTTGGAATAAAATTTTTTCAAAATTGAATGGACTTTTTTCTCCTGAAATTTACAATAACTTTATTTCCCTGATTGAAGACAGACTGTGGGAGAAACATGAACCACTTTAAAAAAAAAAAAAAGAAGAAAAGAAGAATTTCTTTCAATTAATAAAACCAAGCTCTAAGAAATCTCTTATTGTTTTCTAATTCTCTATTTTCAAACATGTAGCACCACCTGGAATTAATTTTTCAAAATGATGAAGTTTTTTTGTCTCTATCTCATAAACTATACTGGAAAATTCATTTGGAGAAATATCAGAATTGCTGTAGGTTCAAGAAGTCACATATATTTGTGGGTTTTGAATAGTAAAAAAGGGAGATGATATTTTCATTAAAATTGAAGCTTTTCATTTCAGCTATTTTTAGTATAGACATATATATTTATTGCTCCAATTATATTTTTCTTTGGAAAGCTTTCCATTTTCAGTGAAAAGTAGACCATATAATTTAAATTAAAAAAATAATTTAGGGAAAAATAATAATTTATTTTTTTAAGTTTCATTTTAACCATCAGATTGAAAAATCAAGCATTCACATGATTAATAGTTGTGACTGATTCTGCATTTGTCACCTATCCGTGTGTTGAGTTGTGTGCTGATTCCTGCAAAGATCAGGAGACACATTTCCTTCCACCATTTATCCCAGTCTGCAGCGTTTAATGTTTGTCTAGAGGCATTGACTGTGACTTTTGCCTTTCTGGTAAACATCAACTTATAGTTACTGCCAAAGGCAAGATGCTTTCTTATCTTGTATGGCAAACTGTAGGTTCTTTTTTCTCTCCTCACAGGCAAACAGATCTTTTTAAACAGATGTATAGTCCTTGAATGGAGATGTCACTCACAAAACACTTTTTCTTTCATAAAAAATTCTGTTTAATAAATATTTTGTTATAATTTAAAAATTCTTTTATTTCTCTGAATGATTAAGTAGTTATCTTTTTTTGATTGTGTTTTTGTGGTTTTGCCTGTGTGTTTTGAGGCTTTTTTGTTTGTTTGTTTTATTTTACCTGAAATTTGAGGGGAAAAAAGAAGTTGTTCAGGGGACAAAAATATCACAGTTTTAGGCAACATTCTGCAGGCCTATTTGTAGTCAGCCACAGAGGGGAGATTGTGGGATCTCGCTTGAAGAAGAAAATGAAACAGAATTCTAAAATAATTTTTAGTTTTGTTGCTTCCATCAAAACATGCTAAAGATCATTACTTTTAAGATAATAATAATAAAGTGAATTCAAGCACACACAAGTTGAAACCTTGAGAATAATGTGGAAAGAATGGACTGTATGAGAGCTGTTCATTACATTTTGGTGTTATGTTAATGGAGAAGGATGAGAAGTTTGCAAACAAATGGGAGGGGCGGGGCACAAAAGAACCACCACAATGCAAGGGAAAAGGGGATAAAATAAAGCACATGATACTTGGGTATAAAAAAATGAGAAATTGTAGCAAATAGCTAATCTGAACAAAACAAAGTAAGTCAAAACAAGCTCAAAACTGTGGTAAGTGGAGATTCTGTTGATCTGTGCTTTGGCAGTAGTCTCTAACTCCTTTATTGATAACTTATACTACAGATCTAAACAATGAAAGAGTTTAAGTCATAACGTTCCAATACAAAATTAAACTTCATGAAATGTCTCGTTTCTGGGGGATATATACTGAATCTTTTTCTCTTCTAAATAGTTCAAGTAGTTTTGAACTCAGAACATCCGTATCTGCAAATTCCTTATTTCACACTGCATAAGATTTTCAACTACAGTACTATTCAATTTCATATGGGTAGATAGGAAGATTTGTGATGGAAACTGAGTGCTTCAAGCCAAAGGCTAAATTCTTCTCTCAGTGGACTGGTACTTAGGTGCCTATCTGTTATCAATATTGTCAAGAAAGCTGTCATACGCATAAAAATTCTTGAGCATCAGAATACAACTGCATCCTCAATATTTGAAAGGAGCATTAACTAAAGTATTTCAAACAGCATATAAGCCTTTTTTTAAATGTAAGTGACATAGGTATCATTTTCCATGTCATAAGTTCTTTCAGATTTACAAATTTGTAGTTTTGAAAATTAAATGCTGCTATTGATTAAATGTAAGATTTGTTCCAAGCTGTGAATCAGGTCTAATGACTATCAATAATTTGTTATTTCACATTTGAGACACTACTGATTTTTCTACATGCAGACAAGATTATAATTTCATTAAACAACTCAGTTTTGTATACCTGGCACTTTTCTTTTAGAATTTTGTATTGGTTTCAGCTTTTTTTGAAGCTGTGTAATTTCACTGCCAATGAGTGACTTGAATAATTCAGTTGTGAAATCAATAAATTGTACCCTGCCAAGCAAAAATGTAAGTTGCTAAAAATGAGGTTTCAAACTGTATGTTTTTAATATACAAGACAGAGAATTCACAAAGTTAAGTCTCTGCACGTGTTAATAGGAGGAACTGCTAATATTTTTAACATATTTGATGTACTGTTGCAGTTCGAAGCAACCTGAAGCCAAATTAGGAGTGGCTGAAAACATGATGGTAGTTTGCAGTGGAGGCAGAAGGTTCCTCAACTTACAGCATCAACCGTATGTTGAGTAACAGTCTGAAGTTTAGTCTAAATATGTACAAGGGTCCTGGAATTAAAAAAAGGATGAGGTCTCCCTCATTCTTTGTAAGGAAGCAGGTCAACAGTACATGGAAATGGCATTTTCTGGTTTTTAACTCATACTTACAATTACCTTCAGCGGAAAGGTTTTGATAAGTGTACTATGGTACAGTCTCCAGGAAAGACAGAAAAAATTGAAATGCCACAAAAGCTTGAGGATACTACAGAAAAGAGGCCTGCTTTTAAAACTAAAATAGCCCCTGGTATGTTCTCTTAGATGGTTATCTGGATGTGTACTGGTTCCAAGTTTCATGAGAGCTACCAGATTCAGCTCTCCTAGAATCGTCGGTCAGTGTTTTGTTTCTGACATCTGACCAGAAGGAAGGGGTGGCAGTGAAATCCACTGGACCACTCAGCTGGAGCAGTTCTGGACACAGAGAGAAACAAAACTCTGAGCACTTACACTTAGCTTGACAACCAAGTAGGGATTGTCTGGGCAAGGCTGCCTCAGAGGGCTTCTTGTGAATCACTGTTTTGCAAACAAGTTCCATCCCATTCTTGTTAAGACACCCCTCCATACTGGCTCCCCCCACATCAGACTTCTCTATCGTATTTTTGCTGACACAAACTACTGACTTGCATATGAGCAATTAGTAGTAGTAGTAGTAGTAGTAGTAGTAGTAGTAGTAGTAGTAGTAGTAGAAGCAACACTAGTTGCATTGCCATGATCACCATAATTTTGTTTTATTGTTTTATTTCAGTATTAAACTGTTCTTATCTCAGACCACAAGTTTTCTCCCTTTTATTCTTCTGATTCTGGGAGTGAGTGAGTAGATGTGTGGGGCTTCGTTACCAGCACAGATTAAATCACAACAGCCTCCTGCAGCCAGACTCTGTGTCTGAGCCCTGAATTACGTAACAGCCTTGCAAAGAAAAAAAAAGGACCTGCCTTAGAAAAAGAGCTCTTCAGCATGTATTCAGTTTTTAAGTTTTAGCCTTGTTTAGTGAATGGAACTTCAACGAGGTTTTAACTTATAATTGAAGTGCTTTGCTTATCAATATTATTACCAATGAAATTTCTTGTTCTGGAACCAGTTTATATCACGGGAAATTTTTGAGGACTTGAAATAAAATTTGTATGGCATATTCTATATTGTGTAACCCAGGACTTTTCCTCAGTAACTTTACGGCTAATCAGTGTTTTTGATATGCTTTGCCACTTCAGTAACAGAGCTATTATGTTCTATTAAATTTCTCCAATATCTCCAAAAAAGCACTATGAATTGTTCTTTAATTTATCTGTTCAACCTACTTCAATCTTGGTTGGAAAAACATGAGAAATTCTAAATGGTACTTAAGATACTTAGATAGCAGCAAAGCAATTTAAACTATATAAAATACCCCATATCCCTGCCCAGAAATATTTTTGAGGAAAGGTGTTTTTCCAGAAGAAGAAACATCCTTTTTCAGTCTCTATCTACCTTTACATTATTTTATCATTTTCACATTGAATTACATGTTCTAACAGAAAAGGTATTTAAGGTTAGAAAACTTCAGGATGTGAGGACTCCCAATCTTTCTTCCACAGTGGAAAACTATATATATAAATACGTATATATTCCAGGAAACATGAATACTCTTACATCTGCACATTCTCATGAATTTCAGTCCCAGAAGCAAAGTGCTTGTTCATTTCTTAGTCTTACTAATATAAACATGTTTTTGTTACCACTAATATAAATCATCAAGGCTTATTTTGGCTTCATAGGTAATTTTCTTCTAGCTCATTTAATAATTTAGAATAATCAGTAGTGTTAAAAGTCTTAGCAATTTTGAAGTTGTGTTACAATCAAAATGCACTTAGATTGCCATGAAATTCAACCTTATAAATCACCAGCCAGTCAGCACCCCCGATGCTGTGAAGCACTCTTATCTTGCTCTAAGTGTTTTCTCATGCTGCTCTTAACACACTTGGAAATTGAGAACACTGACTGCCTTTGGTGCCTGCATCTATTTGGTGTTTAATATCTGAGACTTCACCACTATTCTGTTCAATTTGGTGTGGCTTTTCAGTTGTTGTTATCTATGTAGTAGGCCTATTCAATTTAATAAATGTAGATTCAAGTAAACATTATAAAGAAATAAATTATGAATGAATGAATGAATGAATGAATGAATGAATGAATGAGTGAATGGATATATTTTGAAATGTGGGAACTCTACTTAAGGTTTGTTTGACTCCAAGGAAATTATGAACTTCAGGATACTTTTAAGTTTATTTAGACTTCAATAGCACAATCATCACTGCATTGTCAAGGATGCTGGGGAATGGATATGGCTTGCTTTTTCTATTCCAGGCTAAGCATGGAAACAGCAGGAATGAATTCCGCAGCCTTCAGAATAATTCCTGCCTTCCAGTTTATGAATCTTGGAGGATCTTACATTGTTTTTTGTGATCCAAGATTAAATCCTTTTTCCTTCCTTTGCAATAATGGAAAAAACCTAACTTCTAACTCTCTCTTTTGACATTAGTAACATTTTTGTTTATTTTTTAAAATTTTTACTTTTGCCTGAAAAATAATATTTCATTTTTATTAGCAATCTAATTGTCTAATGTGGGGAACTCTATAAGTTTTTGAAAAAATAAGCCATACTCTATTTACTCAAGCTCAAGGTAGGTATAACTTTAAATATTAACATTGCTTATTTTAGTTGACTAACATCAGTAAAGTAATTTGCTTAAATGAAATTCTGTTGTCTCTATTCTTCAGAAACTTTAATTTTTGAGAAGAAAAAGAGATTAATTAAGGACATGCACCTATTCCATCAGCCCAACTACCAGCATCAGCAGCAAAAGACCCAACTCAACCACCAAATTTTTCTTATTTTTTTTTCTTAATATGTAGTCCTTTGCTTTATTCCTAATGTTCCATACTTTGAATAACTTCATTGAATGAACAAATAGGAAAGTGACTAAAAATTACAGTATTTCAAGCTAAATCCTAATCACTGTTCTCTGAATTCCACCTGATTAATTTGTATGTTATCCATCTAAAGTATCATCTTGGCTATTTTGATTTGTAATTCAGCTGAGAGGATAGTACTTTCCTTCTGTAATTCTTTAATTGAAAATTAGGAGAAAAGTCTAGTTTCTTTAGTTTTTATACTTAATTATCAGTTACTTCTGAAGGGGCAAGTTTACTGTTTTGCATGTAAAATTTTAAGGAGATGCCCACACCTTAAGTACATGTAGAAATATTATGTTTGGCTTGTGTAAGAGAGAAACACAGAATACAAAGCCTACTGCTGCTCTCTTTCAACTGAGTTCTTTCATACATCAGTGATAACTAACACAGATATCTCTAGGTGGTTTTATGTATTGCATTGTACAGGATACAGAAATATAAAAAATTTCAGTTTCAGCCATATTTATCTTTCTCCAATCTACTGCCAGCTATGCGTCTCACCTGTGTAGGTCCAATCTCTCTTTACACACCTTTTCAGCGTTTGGCAGAACTCTCTTGCCCAGATCCTGGCCTCTGACAAAGACCTCAACCTCTTATCCATCTTCTCTCGTCCCGTGGTTATCTAATTTGCATGTCTCACCCACCGTGACTCTTGTTAAAGTCTCCTCTTTGGGTTCTCACTGCAGCTCCTGAAAAACCCCCTTCCCACATCTCTCATCCTCTTCTACGCACCTAACTCTTCAGACACTTCAAGCGTCACTTCTCATCTTTCACCATTCTCTTCTTCAAATGGCCAGAAGTACACCTGCTCCTTTGCCTTCTTTCCCTCCCTGAAGAACAGCCCTTGTCAACCCTGGCACAGTTTATTTCTCAATCCCACTTTCCTCATGTAGGTTTTTACAGATGCTTTGTGTGCTTTAGATTAGGCAGGAAGGGCATCAATAGTGTTTGAGGCACAATCTTAGAGGCAGAACTTTTTAGATCAAGCACCAGGATCTGACATCAGCTGCAGGGGCTCAGAGCTGAGAGGAAGGGGAAGTCCAATGCAGCATTAGAGTGGGACATGTTCAACATATAGAAGAATCAAGAATTCCAGCTAAAAATTTTTTTTCACGGAGCATTTACAAACAATATTTTTTTGAAAGTTTGCTGTTTTACCCAAATGTAGGCAGATATTCACAAGGTGGCAAAAGACACGTCTTCAGTGAACTTCAAACCTCTTCTTCAGAGATTTGCAGTACTTGAGCCCATCAAAGATGGACTGTCAGAATTTTGCAATATAAGGAAAACTGTCTTTTTACTAAGTTTTCAGATAGGGTTTAACTATTTTTTACTAAAATTAAACATATGAGCCTAAGGCATGACAAACTTCAGCTTAGTTGGTTGCATTTTGACAGAAATGTAAACAGCCGAAACACAACTCTAAAGAGTGTTTACTTGTACCATCCTGAAAGATGCATGTGTGTGTATGAAATGCATGCACACACACACAATTTATGTATGGCATATAAATCTGGTGTAGTATAATGTGTCCTGGTGTAATTTCTGCCCCAAAAGTTTTAATTCAAAATTAATAATATTCTTCCTAAAGCATTCACACACAAGAAAAGCAAATTAAAACATGGCAGAGAACAAATGTCTTAGTCACATAAAACAGATTAGAAGACCACACAGGGTTGTCTTAGTGTAAAATCCTAAGCTAAGATGAATTTTGAAGATACACAAAATATTTCTGCTGTGTGGATCACTCTTGCTGCACATGTGATTTTATTACTTAATCTGTTAAACATAGTAGCAGCTGTCCCCTTTTACACCTCTAGGGGGAAAAAAAAAATCAGAATTGATTATTCAAAAGATTTAAATCCCTTTGAGACATAGCCCTTCCAGCAATACTGTAAATTCTTTTGCACTCCAAGGTTAGATGCTATGTTGGCCTTGATTTAAAACCCAGGATTCTGTGGAAAATGGCAATGATATCCAGCTCTGACAAATTGAATTGGTCTCAAGGTATTGAAGGATGACTAATAAATCTGAGACTTGATCCTGAAGCTTTGCTACACATGCTTTGAGTCTCTTTCTTTTTGAGTTATTTGAGTTACTCTTATATATTAAAATCATATCATACCAGGAATATATTTAATTGACTTAAGCCATGTTTGATATTTTCCTTCAGGGTAGAATTGAAAACTTTAATGAAGTTTGAGTGAATCTATCTTGCCTGCATGTTAGAAACAACTATAATTTTCTTTGGGTCAACACTACTAAACATTTCATTGACTAAAGCATACAGGAAAGAATTTCCGTGTAGATAAAGAAGATTATATGTGCCAGATTACTGGCATATTTCTAGTGTTAAGGAACTCTTTTCCAGGAAAGGATCGATGTATATTCAGTATATGAAAGAGAATCACTGGGGTTTGACAGAAACCAGCAAGTGTGAGGCTTATGTTTTGCCATCACATTTATATTCAGGCTGAAGACTTTTCTGTAAGGTCCAGTCAGCCATCCTGCATGCTAAGCCGTCCATCCAAAGGATGCATAACACAATGAGCTGAATTTGCAGTGGAGTGAAGATCCTAAAATTCAAGTAAGTTATTTGTAAGTTTGAACTGGAATAGTTACTAAAATATAAATTCAGTTTTTGAATTGGTCTCTTTTCCTTTTTTGCAGAATCACATAATCACAGAATCATCTTTGGAAGTGACCTTCACAATCATCTAGTCCAACCCTCAAGCACCCCACGGCACCATCAGCACCACCACAATCACCCCTAAACCATATCCCCAAGTGCCACATCCATACACCTCTTGAACACTTCCAGAGATGGCGACTCTGCCACCTCCCTGAACAACTTATTCCAAAGCCTAACCACTCTTTCTGAGAATTTTTTTTTCTAATATGTAATCTGGACCTCCCCTGGCACAATTTATAGACATTTTCTCTTTTCCTTTCAGTTGAGACATGGCAGAAGAGACTGACCTCCACCTCACTAAAATCTAATTTCAGGCAGTTGTAGAGAGTGATAAGGTCCCCCTGAGCCTTCCCTTCTGCAGACTAAATAACCTCAGCTCCCTCATCCATTCCTCACAAAACCTGTTTTCTATACTCTTCTTAATTTCAGTTTGTACTCTTTGCTTCACTTAGGAACACTACTTTGATCATCTCGCATATAAAAGCTGTTCTAATAATTGTGTGTACTGGAAATCATCACAAGATGCACAAGGAATTACATAGCAGCCACTAGCCTTCTCTTTCATCTACACAAAATTCCAACATATTTTTTTAGTGACGAATGGAAAGCCAGACAAAATTATATTTCCTACCTAATTAGTTCTAGGTAACCACAAAAAAACCCCCATTCTCCTAAGTCTTAACATCCCTCAATAGCCCATGAACCTCTTCTTATCTTCTTTCACCAAGCTTGTTCTTTAATCCTTTTAATTGTGCTCTGTTCCCTATTAACTGTTAGCCATACTTACTTTTTAAGGCTATAAACTATGACCTTGTGCACCTTAAAGATACCTAGATTGTTAATGGAGGAAAAAAATAAATCAGTACATTTTTTTTTGTATATCAAAACCAAAAGCATTATCATTTGAACTTTTCTTATTTCTCTTCTAAAAGAAAATGTCACTGCCAATCAAACTTGAAATAAGCTTCAGTGATTTTACTTCAGTTCTTCTGTTAACTTGTCTCAAACTGTGTTCTGTGCCAATCAGGTCAACAACCTAGTTAAATGAACTCAGGAAAACTTTGTTATGAAATCAAGAATATTTTCAAAAATAGAAAAGTTATTGTCCATTTCTAAGCTACCTGTGCAAAAAAAAAAAAAAGGGAGTCAAAAAGTCTGTAGCTCTTAAAGCAGTTTTCACTTAATTAAAATTTAATGGATATGGCTTACATCTCTGGAAATGCTCATCCAGTTTTCATGTTTTTGGCCTATTTAGTACTGCTATTGATTGTTCTGAGGCTGGTAGATTGTGGAAAGCCATATAAAACACAAGGTCACTGGTTGGCAAGTGTTAATCTCTTCTATTACCCACAGGCAGATTCCAAATGTGAACATCTGTTAGCAGAGAAACTCATAATTACAGCAGGATCACCCCCAGGATTTATCTGGACAGAGTGTGTCTCGCTCCTCTATTAGCCTCATTCCACAGTCCTCACCTAATACTTACCAATGTGTACCTGAAACATTCTTTTGAGTTGAGTCTCACACAAACCCTTCTGTGACTTTAGAATTCAGTTGTGGGGATTTTGCCTATGAAAGAGAGCCCATAATTTTACAAGGCTTGGAGCCTTACAAAAGATAAAGATAATTTGGTACAACTGATGAATCAAAGCATCTGGCCTGTTTTCCCTCTTGTTGCCAATTCTATTCTTGGTACAAGGTTACTTCAGCTTTGGCTGATACTAGAGACAACCCTAGCAACACACCAGCAGCCAAAGGAATAATAGTGCTTGAAGTCTGTGGTGATGGTTAGAAATGCAATGGCCAGGAAAAAAATCCAAAGATGAATCTGAAATAATTCTTCATATGAAGCGTGGGTGCCTAAATAAATAAAAAAAAAGTCATCAAGAAATCCGCTCCAGGAACTGCGAGACCCATTTTGGAGAGTGCATTCCCTTTGGTCACAATGAACACCATGGCATAGGGAAAATGTAGGCATCAGAACCAAAAAATCCTGTAGAGGCAGAAATTAATTCTGACTTTGAGGATCTGGATCCTCAAGGCTAGATCAAAGTCACTTCTGCCATGGAAAGTGGGGATTTTAAAGGAATAGCTGCTGTGCTTGTTTCTGATGAGGAAGGTAGAAAAGATGGAGGCTCAGTGGCCTGAACCCGTTTGTTACAGAAACACCATTTTATCTTAACTTTCTTGAAATACCAAAACTCCAAAAGACAAGATATCAACAAAGAGTCACTTGGTTGGATGCCAGCCCTGCCCAGATGAGAACCTGAGCTGGAGATTCTGATGGGACAGCTCATGGCCTAGGGACAGGCAGCCTTGCTCTCCGTGTACCTGCAGAGATCTGGACTTGCTTTCTTCCTCTCACCTCTTGGGTTGCATAGGACCATCATTGTGCCAGGCCATCTCACTGGGATGAGGTGCTTAACTTTCGGATGTTACACTGCAACGGCAGCGTAGTAAGATGGCTATTCTGGTCATGATTCTTTATAATTTAGACTGTGCATATGGGCTGTACTGAATGCTAAACACCCTTACAGTGACAACAAAACAGTCTTTTTTCTACTACTTATGCTCAAAAAGCTTTTTTCAAAGGGCTGTAATTTTCAAAAATTTTTTAAGGAAGTAGAAGTATTGCTACTCAATGGAAACTTCAGAGTACTTATTGCTACAGCCCTTTTTAAAGAGAAGGACTTTACTTCACAGCACAATCACCAAAGGCACCCATGAACAAATAAATGGATTTTAATCTAAAAAAAATAAAATTATCTGTTGGGTAGAGACAAAGCATGATAAATTTAATCCCAGGATCTCATCAGTCAAAGAAAATTATGTCTATCTCAGTTTTTGAGCTTCAAGTGCAGTTACTTTGGTTAGAATTACTTTTAAAATAGGAAATAGCTGTGAAATTTACACTGAGAACTGTTGATTTGTGTTCTTTAAAAATTATAGGTGAATTAAAGCAGGTCAAGGGGATTTTGCTTGATAATAGTTGAAAAACATCTTTTTGAAGGTAGAAAACTGTAGAAAATATTCTAAAAGCAGAATGTTTCCTTCCATGAACACAAAAACTTAGAAATTGGGAGTTATGATGGAAACTTGTTTGTAGTCTAAGACTGACGCAAATTATCCTGCTGATGGTTTGAACTAATAAGATATTAGCATTAGCCAGAAGACATTATTCTGCTCTCAAACTGACCTACATGTCAAGGTATAATAACTTAGGTGTTGTGCCACTATAATGTGGCTATAAGATTTCAGGACCAGAGCTGTCTTCTATCAGCCCTGATCACAGTGGACTGAGGACATGCATATTTTCATCTGTTGGAGTAATTCTGATTTTATATAACAGGCACAGGTGCACATCTGCTGTAAAAGAACTCAACAATGTTATTTTACAACAACACAAGTGGCACCAACCTACAATATAAGTTGAATGTCAGGAAAGTAAGTGAGAAAGCATATTTCTGTTCTTAAGGGTAGTAATTCTACTGAAGAACTGACTGGATTTTTTTTATTTTAAAGACATTGAAAAATACTAATTAGAAAAACAGAGGCTTTTAAAATCATTTACCAGTTTAGCCAGTGTTTTTATTTGTCCACAGTTTTTAGCCACAATATAAAAATTTAAAATTCTAAAGTATAGAAATTTAGTCTTAAAAATATTAGATTTTCTCAGATCACTCATTTTAAGCCCATAATTGTTGACTTCTATATGAGTGCAGCAAGTGTCCTGGTGTAAAATTGTCAATCTGTCCTGCACAAGGTAATTGACTTCACATAAATAAACACCTCTTCTTTTAATGACAGGCTGGGATAAAAATTGAAGCTGTCATGAGGATGTAAAAAAAGTCTTGTTCACACTTCTGTTTTCCCATGACTAATTATCAGAATGTTTGCCAATAGTCTTGGACTAGTGTAAGTCTCTTTCTAGTGTAACTGATCCTATGCAATTGGAATAGCTCCAGCAGACTGATTACTCCATCCAGAATAGCCATTAGCCTGGTGCATAATCCACATGCATGCAAGTCAAAGGCTCAAGCTTTTCAGATTTTTGCAAAGAAAGAATTTATACTCATACTTACCAGTTTTGCCTCAGACAGGACAACATAAAAAAAGACAAAGATGTCTTAATATTGGTAATATTGGTAGGAAATGAAAAATGTTACACATAGAGTTGATATGTATAAATTGATATGAATACAATCTATTCTACGACCATGTTGTTCACTTTAGTGACCATTCGCATATATTTCCTTTCAAATAAATGTGCCATGTTTTGTGAGGAAAAGCTGCAGAGCCAATATGCAGTGTTGGGAAAAATGTTGCTATTGTTTCTTTACTGCAGACCACAAAGACACACTGAACAATAAAGAAAACATAAAGAAAAAATTTGGAAAAAATTAGCCAATCAACAGTCTAAAAGGCTTTTCCAAGTGTACTATCCTTTGTTACTTTGATTTGAGCATGACTTTTGAAAACTATTTCTGGAAAACAATAGAATTCTTGTTTTCAGCATTGTTAATGCTATCACCACGAGTATTTTTTCAAAAAATATGAAAATGTAGCTGGATAAGGAACTGCTCTGATGATACAAAGAATGCTCTAAAAATCTCCAAGTATGCAGTATAAAGGATTTCACCAGCTCAAGGGGTCCCAGGCTAGAATACTTTTACCCTTAAGGCACCTCTCCACTGTATTTATAAAAAATTATGTCACTGTTCAACAAAGTTTGTAAGATTCATTCCACAGGGAAAAGATAAACTAAGAAATTTTTATGGTTTTATACCTTCCTAACATGGTGTCTTGGCAACTCTGGTCTCTACATTCAATTGCCATTGAATGTCTAATTAGCCCAAATGTCCCCTTAGCCATTTATTTACGCTCATGAACTGGTCTAAAAGTTAGAGCTCTGACTGATTACCAGGCAACATAGTTATGAACATGCTTCCTTTTTCTCCCTCTCAGACTATGACTCCCTTTCTCTAAAACATCGAGCAAATACTAAGCATGAGTACCTCCTACATCTTGAGCAAAAAATAATTCCAATAATTCTATTAGTACATTACTTGAATGTATTTCAGGATCTCCATCTGAAGACCTTCCTCAGGTGTCCTCAAGTACTACAGCAATTACATGTAGGTATAAAGATTCTCTGTAAAGCATTCAGGTTTTAGAATTTGGAAAGGTTTTTATCAACTACTCTTCACGTGCGTGACCTTCAGAAATGGGAATGATTTCAGTTATATTGCTGTGCTTCTTGTCACACAGCTCTAGTCCATTCTTCTGGATAATTCTAACTTTCCTTATGGCACAATGAACCTCCATGCTCAACTTTATGCTTTGAGTACTTCTGTAGGGTCTATAACATGGAAGTGACGGCACCAAAAATGTGAAGTAATGAATATAAGGATGCTGAAGTATTTTATTTATTGTCACTTTTAGATTGGAGCAGTTGGGTGGGGGGTTTTGTGGGGGTTTGTTTGTTTTGGACTGCAACTGAAAACAAGTAACTTTTTCTTCATAGAGCACTTTACTCACTGAATGTCTGGAGATATGAATGGAAGAACACAAAGTGCCATAAGAAAACTGAGTCTCTGTTAGAGTAAGGGCTGATCAAGACTCAATAAAGGATTTTAGCAGATTGCTAGAGTGTGTGGGTCTCCTGGGATTCTTCTAGAGCTTTGATTTCAGGAACTGTAATGATGAAGGAAACAATGTGGGTTTTTTAAGAGAAAACAACATGTTATTTCAACAGAGTTCTACTTCATAACGGGTCTGACTTGCAGTAAGCTTCTTCTCTTCCTTTGTTTTGCTCACTGCATTTATAGCACACTATCATTATAGCTTTAATCTTGAAACTACATCTTCCATTTCCAAAAATGTATAAGAGTTCTAAAATTATCCTATTTTTAGCAACAACAATAAAAGTTTAGAACTTTATTCTGATCGGTATTTGAGTAAGAAAAACAAAGTTGGGAAGAGCTTTTTTCTTTAAATCTTACTAAAATTTTCTTTACATGCTCAAAGCAAATCAGTATAATACAACATTAAAAGAAAATCTTAAATGTATTTGATTTCCTGTCTTTTAAGCAATTTCTTTCACTTTCATCTTCCTTTTAGATAATGTCCTAGGTTACAATATAGATGTATTTAAGTATTCTATTACCACCAGCTGTGGGCCATTAGCTGTTATTGCCTGCTAATGACCCACCCTGATAACAGATAATGGGCCATCAAGAAACCACCACATGGCTCATGGACTTATCTCATCCTATTGTGAGATGCTCCACCCAGGAGGGAGGAGCCAAGCATTCCCACCTGGATCTAACTGGCCCTTAGAACTGCCTAACTTAGCCCTGTCTACTGGGATACCAGAGGACAAAAGCTACCACTGGACCTTCAGCTGGAGACTAGACCTTCCATAGGATCATTACTTCAAATGAGCTACTTCGTTTGGACTGCTACCACCACCCTAACAGGGTGTCAGGCTGTATCTGACTTTGTCAGTGCTTTTTCCTTATATTATTTCACTTATTTTTATTTTTTTTTCCTATTAAATTTTAATCCTGACTTGTGATCTCCCACTGGTTTGTTTTCAAACCAATACAGTACTGAATTCGTGGCATCTTTCTCTCATAGTATTTGTTGCCATGAGAAATGCTTTCAGTCCTTGCACTGTGATTTAACCCTTCGTGTTCTTGACAATTTGACTGCTCTCTCCTCGAACAACAGGCATTTACTCAGAAATTCAATTTGTGTTCCACCCAACTAGCATAGCAGGTTATTTTCTGTAAGCTGAGATTCTGGTGTTGTGTATGTATTGCGTATTAACCTTTTCTTTCAACCGGAGAAATCTTATTTATATTCCAGCAGAGCAGGTGAATGAGGCACTCTATCAATGATAAGCAGAACTTTGGAGCCCATGAAGCACATGTAGGGTGAGTGCACGGGGCAACTGTCACAGTGTTCATAACTATATTTTTCTGGTGATGGATACTCAGGAAGTCTTTTCCCTTTCCAATGGGCACATTTTTTATATGGCCTTGTTATTGTCCAAGGGTAGGGGACAGATAACATTTCAAACAAGTCTCTGCAGGCAACTGGAAGATAGAAAGCCCAGCCTAAAAATTACAGGATACAAAAATCTTTGTCTTCTTACAAACTTTTCTAAGCTCTTTTTTATTTTTCCTGAGTGATTCTTATCAGTCTCCCCAAGCTTGTGTCAAGAATGCTGGCCACTAGTCTAGTAACTAAAAAGATATGATCATTAACAGAAGGTTTAAGTTTACACTATGTGGAAAAAATGTGTAGGATTTATGCTCTGAAATAGAATTAACCTATTATTGTTATCAGCCAAATATACTGTTCTACACTGTTCACTACTATCATGCTGGAAAGTTATTTATTCTTAGCAAGAGGGGAAAAGAAGTGACACTAGAAGGTAATTGCATTTATGTTAGCAGAGATATTTCTAACAGGATGTCACTGGGTTCATATTTCCTTATATACTATTGCAAAGAAATTAGGTCAGTTGTTTTTCCTTTCCCGGATGAACATTGTAGTTGGGGTATCTGCATTGTTTAGATGCAGAGGAGTATACTCTACTGTCACAAAAGTGGCTATGTTTGCAGGAAACACTGAAGCAGAATATTTTATTGCCTTGTTCTTGCAGTGTCTTTACTGGTTGTCTCCCAGCTTCTGGTTACGGGATTCTCTGGAGAAGGAACTGAAAATGATAGATGTGAAACTGCTCCCGAGGGCTATTTCACAACACATACGGTAGGGAGGCAGAGTTTTGGATACAACATGAAACAGTGTGGACATTTATGAAGTGCTGGACCTTGTCAGTGATCACAAGAGTTTGCTGTCACTCAGGCTGTTGTTCAGAGCTCTCTAAGGCTGTGTCCAAATGACCCAGTCTGGGATGAATCTCCCAGTCTTTAACGACATGCATCTCCCAGATGAGTCAATATTCACTGTAGAACATGACACAGGTAGTTTCTTCTGCTCCTCTTCGTCATACCATGGTTTCCACAGGAAGGAAATTGGGAGAAAAGGTCCCATGGGAGTTGCAAGGTATTGCATTCAGAGCTCTGATCAAGATAACTGACATTACAACTGACAGAGCAACAGGTCCACAGTCTCGATATAGTTTCAGTAAATGGGCTCAAATGTAGTGCACCAAAGTACTTTGAGATTATATTATGTTTTTCTGGGTCTACACTGCCTGTTGTATGTGATATCTGAAGAGCAGGTAAGGTGTCATAAAATCCTGTGGAAGAACAGCAGTAGTGCTGAGCGGGACTGATCATAAAACACAACTTGCTCTAAGAGGTCCTGTACAGAATCTCTGTTCTAATTGCTGAACCTGAAATCTTGGGTATATGTCAGAGCCTTAACTTCTGTTTTCCTGATTTGAAAACTTGTGATTGATCATTCTTTCTGAATTTTGAATAAATTTGATTAGTTATTGCATCTGTTTTATTAATGAATTGCACTTGACAAATTCAAAAATCTTTATTAGATGTTATATTTTCACAAAAATCTCCAGAGAATTTAAATCACAACAACAAAAGAAACAGAAACTTCCCCTTCCTCCATCCCCAAATATCTGAAAGTTTCTCAGAAATTCAGAACATTCCCCTCAGGTTTCATCCCCCAAAAAACCAGCCTCCTATTTCCTTTAACACACTGCCTAATGAAAAAAGTAAGTAGTCCAACATAAAAGTTTTTTAATCGTCCAAAGTGGTGACTCTGTCATACAAATCAAGGCATTAGCAGCAGCTGATTTTAAATAGGAGATACAACAGAAGTGCCTTGGGGCAAATCAAAAGCCAATCTATCCTTCTTCAAAACTGTGAGGCTGAATTTCAGTCAATTTAAACATGATTTTCACAGTAATTCCATATGTAATGTACCATTTTTTTGAGTTGGAATAAATTAAAATGAACCTTTTATTATTAAATATTATGAAAAGGCTAAACTGATCACATATTTTCTGATCCTTCATTACATGGTTATGTAGTTACTATATTAAGGAAGTGTTTGCTTTGACATCTTGTATTCTTTCATAAGATCTCTTTTCTATAAGGCATGAACATTGAATTTAATGCTTTGCTATTGCACTTGAGTTCTGCTGGTAGCTCGGAACAGAAGTTTAGGGACAGTTATAGATGGGAAAGCAACTAGAGGAAGGAAAATGAAATATCTTGAAACTTATGGGTATTGTAGATGGGTGTCTGTAGTTACTATGGAAAAAGAATAAAAACATGTTTGCATATCTATCATGTCTCATAGCTTCACTGGGCAGTGATATAATCTGATTTTTAGAAACTAGGAAACTGGAAAAGGTCTTTGTTTATGAGTAAGACACTACAAGATCAAAAACCTAATGAGCTGTGACACGTCTCTTCTTTTCTCGACAGATATTTTGAGTAAATGGGGCAATGTATCATGTTGGAGGGTTAAGATTTTGTTTCTTTATTGCATAGCAGCCGCACTACTGCAGAGGTTCTGTGGACTTTGGATACTTAAATAAAATTCATGGAAAAATTCTATTACTCTGTATCACCAATCTTTTGCATCATGAAGGAATATAATGTTCTAGGAGCATTTTGCTTACTTGAAGCAACAAAAAACTATCTAATTAATCCATTTTTTTTAATACATGGAGCTCTTGTGATATACAGTTAGTCACTGTGCAGACTTTTATGATGTAATTTCTCATCTGCATGACAGTCCCACAAATTTTATCCTAAATTACAACTCATTTTAATTTGATTCTAAATTATAACTCCTGTTAATTGTGATGGGGAACTAAATACAGAATAGCAGGGCAAGTATGCAGCAAGCATTAGGGTCCACAGCCAAGAAGAGATTGTGCTCGTGTCATGCGAACCTGGCTGTGGGTTGCCTGGCCTACGAGTTGGTACCCAACTCTCCATACCCTAGCTACAGCTAAGCTGTGCAAATGAAAGTCTTTTGAATTGTTCTATCAGGAGTTTCAATATGAATGTGAATATCGTCTAAGTTAAAACACTTTATAATCATGTTGGTAGTATTTCTAGAACGGGTATCATTTTGGTCAAATGAGATTTTGAGGCCTAGGAGAATCACATCTAGGGCCCTTAAAATTATAATCATGATATTTTTAATCCCATTTACTTGTGTATTCACAAATCCACAATGGAATAAAACTAAATCATTTACAAATAGAGTGAATGGATAACTGTACATGAAAGATTTACATATAAATACTTTTATCTGAGAATATTGCAGGTCATTATTTACAAGTTTGTTCAGAATAGCATATTACAATTCAGGAGACAGCATTTGGAGTAACATTAGATAATTTTATGGAAATGAAATCTCAGTTGTGATAAAAAAACCCTTAGCAACTAATAATCTGAACCCTATGGATTGGTAGGAAAGGAGTAAGAGACAAATACTCGCAATTTAATGCTTTGTTGTACACATGATTTTTAATACAGTAAAATCCTGGTTGTTCAATGTCAGAAATCATGAAGTATAATTAGAAAAGGTACAGATAGCAATAATGGAGATCACTGGAATTATTTTAACGGTGGGATAGATTGAGACTATTCAACCTGGAGAAGAAACAGCTTGAGAGGAGTATAAGAGTCTGTGATTGTGGGTAGCACAGGGAGTAATTAGCCACAATTCAAGAAGAAGAGACAATAAATTAAATTATTATATGACAGAAAGAATAAATATCTCTATATTTACTTGTATTATTCTCTGTACAGCTACTCTGACCACCTCTGAAGAATGATTCTAGAACAAACAGATAATTGGTTTTAACCAGTTGTGCTGTTCTTATGGGGATTTTTTCATATGGCCATTCCATGTAAGTGTTTCTAATAAATATCTGTTACAAAACCCCCTCTTGTCTTGAATCATCCCATCAGTAATTCAAAAGTGTGCTAAGTGCAAAGCAGTACAGAGTGTCTTCGGGTAATGCCTTTTTGCATTCCTGCCATAGTGCTATAGGACAATTAAAAAAAAAATATTTATCTGAAAACAGAAATCTAAATTACTTAAAATTTTATTGCTTCCTGGGTTTTTTTGTTTGGATTTGGAGGTTTGTTTGTTTTGTTCATTGTTGTTTTGTTTTGTTTTTGTTTTGCTTTTGTTTTGTGAACTGTTATGCTTTGGAAAACAATACCTTTGTTTCTGTGAAAATTAATGAGCATTAGAAGTGTTTATGTGGGTATTTCACACCCCTTTCACTGTAATGCTCGGTTTATTCTTAGATGAATTCTACCATTAGATTGTAATTAAGCTCATGTACTGCTTGATCTACAGTTTAAGTATGTTCTTGAATGTCTAGTTTGAAGGGAAAGGACATAGAAGTTTGGCGGAATAGATATTGTTTGTATTTTCTACAGCTGTAACATAAAAAGAGGTTTCACATACACAATTGGCCAAATGTTCATGAATAAAAAATTTCTGGATTTTAGAACTTGACACTAACTCAGATGTTGTGTATGGTACTATTGCTCTTTTAGAAGTTTTACATCCAAAGGTGAAGTCCACTAGAGGACTTGTACTTCTAGTTGACAATTCCATTATTTAGCCAATTCGATAGTTTAAACCTTCCAGAGAAGCAAGAAGGAAAGAACAAGTGAACAGGGAAACTGAGGCAGAAGCCTTCACCAGGAAGATCATACTCCTCATATCAAAGAACTCATGACAATGGTGATTCTCTAAAATACACCCACCCCCATCCCCACCCCCATGCACACAATTGTTCAGTGAAGCTTGATTGTAAATTTTAGGGCCCAGAGAATCTTTGGAGGGGTGAATAAAATATCAAAGAAAATGGTATTTGAAAGTATAACAGTTGTAGCTGTGGATGAGGTTTTTCTATAATAATGATGTAATTTAGACTGGAGACATTATTGGAGTTGGGCTGATAGGAAGAGAAGCTTGTTTTTTGTCAGTTAGATTATTAAACTGTTAAGTGAACTAAAAATAAGTTCTTAGACCTGCATATGCATGCTGTGCCCCCTTTTTGCAGATAGTAAGGTTTTGTGTGTAAAAATGTTTGTCTCTTAGTTGCATGATAGAAAGTATAAATTTTTCTAGCTTGCTTTTCTCTTGGATCTTGATTCTGCTCAGCAATGATTTGAAAGCTGGAGGAGAGCATTTCAGCTTTATTTGTGCAGAGTATAGCCTATATCTTATGGCTGGTGGAGGCATTTTTCTGTAAAGAGATATATGTCTATAGAAAGACAGTTCTAGAAAGTAATTGGCAGAGATCCATGATTCATGCAGGTAAAGTTGGCATCACCACCTGTAGCTTTGAACAGATGCATCTACAGCTGTGGTCTGTGCTCAGCACAGTGAGGATCCCCTAGGTTGTGCATAAATGATGACGCCTAGCAGACTAAGCCATTCTCTTGACTTGGATGGTCAATGCATTCTGCATTATCAGCCATTAAACTTCAGGGTCTTGAACTTAGTCTACCACCTCAGAAACCTCAGCTGAGTACATGTGTTGCTGACACCTCACTACTTGCCCTGCTCTTTACCACAAAAAAACGAATTCTTTGATATTTTGGCATAGAGTAAGACGTCAACTGTACAAAATTTTATAGTCTGCCATGCTATAAAACATCCTATATGTTGACTTCAGAAAAAGAAAGCAAAATTAATGACATCTAATAAAACACTTTCAGTGTAATTATTCAGTATCTTTGTCTCAGATTCTCAGTACTCCTCCACTATGGAGAAGTTTCTGTTTTCTTATTTGTTTCTCATGCTATCAAATATAGGAAACTTACATAAATAATTCCTTCAAAATAATCAGAGTCAACAGAGCATTTACAAGTGATTAAGGAAAATTAAATTTGATTGTATGCTGCAGTCCTAAACAAATTTCATACTTACCTGAGTTTGTTTCACAGCAAATCAATAATACTAAAGACTTTATTTGAACAGGCAATATATAGTTTCCTTTTCCTGTTCAGTGTGCATATGAAACTATCAACTTCAGTTAATGAGAAATTTTTCCATAAACATTGATGGGTGGAAATGTTTTCTTTGCTTTAAAAGACTTTTCCATCTTGTGCCTGACATCAACTAGAAGCCTTGAATATCAAGAGGTACTGTCCAAATCCTAAGAACAGTTTTCATACTTTTCGATGGTCTTTGTATTCAATTATTCAAGTATTCAATGATTCAGTACAAAGTAAATTATTGCTAGTCTGTTTTCAGGTTTCATTGCACAGCTGTCAGTAGGATTAAAAAGTTAAGAAAAAAACCCAAAAGAACGCTATAGGCATTAAATATCCTTGTAATGCCAATGTTGAATCTAGTGAAATAATGAAATGTTCTGCAAAGGTAATAGCATACACTGCCAGAATCCACACTCTTCTCGGGCATCAACATGGCTATAGTTTGTGTCTTTTTTATCTCAGAGTGCCATTAATTCCTGCACATCAAGAAGTCCTCAGAAAACATCAATGTTCTAAAGTATTTTCTTAAGGTGTAAAAGAGGCAAAAAAAATTCTGAAAGGTACACATACATCGTTGGGTAAAATAATTGAAGAGGGAATGCTGGAGCATTCTAAAATTTCTTGTCTCACTGTCAGGGAATGATTTGAGTTTATAAGCCATTTTGCATTTATGCTTTCAAAAACAATGTTCTCAAATGGTAGCAGGTAACTCAGAAAGATGGGGAAATAGTGATACCTTCAAATATAAATACAGATGTAACAGAAGCTTAAATTATTAAAAATATTTGGAGCAAATATCTCATAAGTGATAAAATAGAATGTGATTGCCTATCAGCTAAATAAAATGCTCGGAGAATGCAAGGAGGAGCAATGTGAGTCACTGCCTGGGTTTTATTTTGTCCAGTCCTGCCTCTGGTCCTGCGCCATGCATAGACCCAGGCCCTGTATGTTTTTTCCTGGACCCCTTGAAGATATGCTCTATGCATCCCTGTCTCCTGAATGGACATCGGCCTCATTCTGCAGCTTTGTCTTCAGCCTGGTCTCTGGCCCCGTCTTCTCTTCTTCCAGGCTGGATTTCTATGGAATGACCCCAGAGGCAGACAACGACTCACTTGTCTGTGCCTCCTGGACCCCATTACCAGCACTCACCTCTGCCTGCAGGACGGGGCCCATGTGGGACCTCATCCCACTGACGGAGACACACTCCCAGCTGAAGCCATCCTCAGATCCTGCTCGCTGCCCTTGAGGAACAGCTCTGTTCTTGCTGCTCTCTGATGCACATATTTAAAGTTGCACTTCCTGAAACTGTTAGAGCTCTAGCAAAGAGCGATGAGTATTTTTATTGTTATGCACAAGCAAGTACAGAATTCATGAGAAGATTTAAGCTCAGAGAAGTCACAGAGCATCATGTACCACTCTAAGCAAAAGGGTAATTTGTATATCCAGAGTGGAAAAATGGACCAGCTAAATTTAATGTCAACTGATGAACAACAGTATAGACAAGCAATTTTAAAGTAACATAACTGGTGAATTTCACCTTGTGCATATGACTCAAACTTCAGTTTGTACTCCTTAAAAAAAAAGGAGAGGGAGTCTCAATTAAGGCCCTCTACCATCTAGTTTATTTATGCATTCTGGAAGCAGTGGGAATCTTGAAAATATTTTTAATTTTAATAATTTCTGAGCTTAGTAGGAAGAAATATTGAGTGTGAAAAATTTATTTTTTAATGTTTTGTTTTCAATCATTTAATTTTAACTGATCCAGATTGGCTATCATAAGCTTGGGTTTGTAAATATATAACAAAATGAATTTATCTTCCGAAGAATTCCTTTTAATCTGTATGTCTTAGTTTTTTAATGGGTAGGCATAACTATATATTTCTAGTATGTTCTAAACAAATATAATTCAGTTTATGCCACTCACTTTCCCTTCCTTAACAAGATCCTTATGCACCAGCACCTGCTTCTGACAATGCAAGCATGATGAAGCACAGCTGGAATTTACAGGTTAGTGAATTAAAAAAAAAATGCCCTAAATGAAATAGACTGAAGGTTCAGTGTGGCTGCAAAGGGGATACTATTCTGCCGTTTATTGCATTTCGAGCCAGGGAACACGGCCTTTATAGCACTATTACCAATGAATTTTAAATCACTCTAAAGTTCAACCTTCACTGAAGCATCACATTGTATGTTGAAATCAGATGACCATTTTGCCTGGCAAATGCCATCTATATTTCAGAAAAACATCCATGTTCTAATAAAAAATGAATTAAAAGACATGGAAACTTCAAGCACCATTTGTCATCTGAAACTTATATTCATTAATATGCCTCAAATCTCTAACTCTGAGAAAAGCTAAGTCAATTCCCAAATTACCATAACATTCAAAACTAAACAGTAATGCATTTTAAAATGAGTGTATTGAAAATTGAATGCCAGCTGAAAATAAATGATGGTTCCTTTTAAAATTAAATTACAACAGACTTTTTTCTTTGTTCTTTCCCCTGTTGTCATCTTCAGTTAGTCTAGCTGTCCAATTCCTACCATATTTACCCTATGACAACAAGGGCCTAGAATATAAAAGACAAAAATGCCACATAATTCTTCATAATTAAATACTTCATAACAATCTTAACTTGGTATAAAAAAATCCATTAAACAAAAGGGAGCTTCTTCATTTTTCTGTTAGTTCTTCCACTACATCTACCCCAATGAAATTGCAGACATGTAGCTGTTTTTTCATTTGACCTTGTCCATAAATATCCTTATTTGATATGTCTATATAGACTATTTGCAAGGTTTTCACAGCTAAACATATACATTTTTTGTAATTTTGGTATATATTTAAAACCAGACTCAAAAAACAAATTCTCTGACAGCAAATTGGCAGACCAAGAGTTTTTTGCGATAAAATTTTGGTGTGGGCAGGGAAAACTAAGTAACTATGAAAAATAAAATTCAAACCAGCTATTGATAACATATTGATACTGAGAATTAAGAATTTTTTTCACATATGTTAAAATGCTTCCTTTTTGTTGATGTTTTTCTCAAAATACTCACTATCAAATGTTGAAAGATTTAAAAAAACTCCAGCAACAAAAAAACAAAAATCAAAACCAAACCCCAACCATTGCATATCTGACAATAAAATTTAGTAAAATGAGAATGGGATTGTAAATTTCAGGAACGTGGAGAGGTTTTTAAACTCTAAGTGGGAGAAAGCTACATAATAGATCCATGAAATTCCACAAATATTTTCTGCATTTTTAGTTGCTTACATTTTCTGAACTTCCTCAGTATTTGTACTTTTTGCTTTCATAGAGCCTAGCACAACATAGCTCTCACTACTTTTTCACATGCATAAAGCAGTAGTCCACAAAGTATTCAAAGAATGAAAATAAACTTTTTTGACTATTATTTACAAAAATTATTTTGGTCAACCTTATTCTTCCCATGTTCTTCACTCACCATTTCTACTTAATGGATTGAATCTGCTATGCAACTGCCAGGTGTTGTTTGCCTGATGTCATAGTTGAACAATAACCGTTTTAGTGCATTTTGGCACCTTAGCATAGAATATCTTTATTTGACATCCTTCTGTTTTTCATTGTGTCCACATTTTTAAATGCAACCTCTAATTTTGTGCTTGCGATCAATCGCAGGTGCAAATAATAGGAGAATAATACCTGATTGAAGGGACAAATCATACAGTTAAACTCTAAATGCTATTGATTGTGACCACAAAATGAGTGATTTAATTTAAGTCCCCTTTACTTGCTTGACTTAGAAGATCAAGATTCTATTTTAAATAAATAGAACATGATTTTTGATGTTTAGAATTTATGCCTCCACATCAGAAGAGTCTTTTTTTTGGCTGTTCTCAAAAAATGCATATTTGGTGTTTCTTTCTGGTAACTGTGCACCCCACACACTAAGTAATAGAGAATTTCTGAGATTTTAATGGCTATACAAATATGATGATAGTGCTTTCTTCACTTTAGCCACAAGTCACAAAAATTACAGAGACAGTCAAGCAAATTGTCTCCAGGTAAAATTCTCTCTTTCCTTTATGGGAATTTTACCAGAAAAAGACTTGCAAAGTTGAGGCCTGCTAATGAAATTTAATTGAAGTAAAGTATATGTGCATTAGAAAATGTCTTTCTATTCTTTTTTTTCTCCCATCTTCCTTCCTGTGAGAAGCTAGGGTGCTTCAGCTGGAATCTGAAATGTATCTTGTTGCTCTGGATGTAAAACTGCTTTCCTGAACAGAGATTTTTAATCATGCTGAATTACGGGGATGATTGTTGTTGTGTACAAACATCTGGTACGAAATATTTTGAGGCCAACACATTTCCCTTGTCAACCCACACAAACAATTTGAATCCAGGTCTCCAGAAGTAAGAGGATTTAAGTATAATAATCCACTAGGTCACTGAGAGACTGAAAAAAATGACAGCTGAAACACATTTTTAATTGTAAGAAATGGCAGAAAGACCATTTTCCTGCTTGTATAGTGACCATTATGAAATAAATATGCACATGCCATTTGGTAAACAGGAGATTAATGAGAGACAAGTCCCCGAGTCAGCATCAATGGGCTGAAAAAGGTAATTGTCCAATTATAAACTTATTGAAATGGCTTTGGTCTTATGGGGCATGCCCTGGGGAAAGGTCACAGGATTGCCACAATAGATTAATTTAGAATTTGGTTTTCTATATATTATTTTGACAAGAAACAGGCATTGGAAATTTCAGTGCTCTCCCAGTGACTTGCCATACATTCACAAACCCTGAGAAGGTATTCTGGCTCTGCTCTCCTAGGAATACTCACTCCTGGTTACCAGTGTGAAAGTAGGACGTCAAACATTAAAGATAAATTTTCATCTGTATCCCATACCTTGACCAAATTTCTGGGATAGTAGAACTTGGACTGTGGATCTTACTACTTCCTAAAAAATTTCTTACAAGAAGTTAACATAAAGGAACTTATTTTCATTTTAAGAACAGTAAGTAAAAAACCAACACAGGGCAAGAAATCTTTTTGTTCTCTATTTTTGCAGTATTATTTAGGAGATACATAATAAACCATAATAAAAGCATAAATATCTCACAGGAAATATGATAAAATTAATATTCATACATCTTTTAAAATTCTATATTTCCAGGATACAGATTTTAATTCATTGTCCTTCAAATGAGTTTTTAATTGATGAAAATGCAGATAAACGTTATCACAACTATGAAAATTAATAAAGCACACTCATTAATTATTTTAATTTCAATTACTGCAGAAGGGCCTGCCTACTGTCTGGAACACTTTGACATTGACACAAAAATTCTCCTTCTAAATTAGAAATCTCATATTGAGGGCAACAAAATCTAAAAAGCAACATGTACAAGATGGCTGGAATATTACCTGGCTTGAAATGAAAACACTTTTCCCCTCTAAATATTTTCACAATTTTATATATAATTAAAGCTGATGTAGAGAACACATCACAGCATTTGTAAACTAAACCCTGTACGATCTCAGAATAAGAGCTCAAATGAATATTAATTATTTGCTAAAACTTTCAGTTTAAGACCTGAGACCTCCAAAATATGCATATTTAATTTCATACACATGAATTCTATTTTGGAAGTTTCTTTCAAAAAAGCCATATCTGTTAACAGGTAGGTAGTCTTTCCCTTTCTCTTCTAGACATTACAGCAGCTCTTAAATTTTATCACACAGGTAGACAAGCACTGGTATAGAAGCTGTTGCCAGCTCACAGGTTTTCAGCTCCTAAGTACATGTAATTGCAGAAGAATTTCGAAGAATCCAACAGGGAATTCGGTCTTGGACTTCAACCACACTAATGTTCACATGTCTTCAATATTGTATCACTTGTTCACAGCACTGTCAGTCAAATTAAAGATATAATGTATTAGTTCCACATAACTCCAGCTGCTTAAACTAGGAGCAAAGCTTAAGCTGGTCATCACAGAGGAAAGTGGTCACTCTGCTGATGTGTGTTTGATCTCAGACACCTTGCTGCTGAAAGGTAGGATTCCCCCAGTGAGGAGGCATCTTCCTCTCCAAGTGAGAAAAATTCCATTCCAGCTACTGATCAAATAAACAACTTCTAAGCTATTCTCACGCAAGAATTTAAAACAAAGGGTTAAATTGTTGCTTACAATTGTCTGAAAGGCTTTTCCTCTGAAACAGCACATTCACTCTGATCCTCAACTGAGAAATTAAAACAAGTCATTGGTACCCTTTCTTTGAATAACCTTTAAGCTAAATCTTTTGTTCTTTCTAATTGTGATTAACAGATACCTTCTGTTTCTAAGTGTTTCTCTGCAGTTGCACTTTCTTGTGCTCCAATTAAAACACTGCCCATTTTTCTTTTGGAAACAGTTAATGAAGATCAACTTCAGGTGGAAAGAAGAAATCATACCTCACAAAAATACAATAGTCTCTGACTGTGTTTTCTATCCATTTAAGATGTCAAGTAATTGGAAGAGAAATCTTAAAAGTCTGAATTTAATAGATTCACAAACCTATGAGCAAAAACAAGTAACAAAACTTTGAAAAAAACCCCTGGGAATTAATTCTAAAACACGTATTAGTTGATAACCACATGAAAAGACAAATATATTCATTTCTAATATTTATTTTTGCTTTTACTACACTAGTTAGTTAACGTGTACCAAAGTGCTGCTCCGGAGTGCAGCACAGAGAGGAAAATAAAAAATAGACAAAAGAGAAAAACACTTGGTTGCAAGGAAATCCCAGACCTTCCAAAGTACACTTGCTTCTTTTTCAAACTCTGACCAGAAAAATGTCAAAGTTAATGTTCAATTTCAGATAATTTTGTGGACAAGTAAACTCCGTTATTTAGCTATTGAAGAACGTTACTTAAGTAGGTAATCAGAATAATTAAGTTACTTTCCCAGAATTCCCTGTACTATACAATGTTCAATAGTATTCATTTAGGTCATATTATCTGCATAAGCATTGAGTAGGTCTCCTGAAATATCTATATTATTTTTTTTTTTTAATCAAAAGAAAACATGCTTTGGTTATAAACTGCAATGGTTGTGAAAACTTTTATACCTACAAGGTGATGAATATTCACTTAGCAATAGACATCAGTGAAACTGGTAGATTCTCTTAAGTGAAATTTAAAATACATGATAGGTAGCAGCCTCCAAGCTGTGCTCCCTGCACGCAGCTGCAGTGCCTTCCTGAACTGTGCCATTTTGCTCTGCATGATGGCGTTAGTCCGAAATAATCTGGAAGAAGAGCTTATCAGGAAATACAATTTCCATGAGCAATCATTTTGTTCCTACTGTTTGACAAAGACAAAGAACATCCATGGCTGTAGTGGCATTAACAATGAACTTACCAATTGGAACTTAAAAAGATTCACAGTTTATTCCACATGAGAAGAGTATAATAAAACAGTCTGTAAATACAAAATGAGCTAAGAACTGAAAATGGGTTTCCCACATCAGAACTCTGCATGAACATTAAGACATTTCTTTCCTTTTGCAGTGCCTTAAAACCTACAAATTCCCTAGGAAAATACTGCTGTCCATTCAACATGTTTTATAAGATATAGTAGGAGTTAGGATTTAGATTTTAACTTTAATATATAGCCAACAAAACTAAGAAAAGCTATTAAGTAATCAGATTTCAGATATGCTAGATAACTTGGATCAGCCACCTAGTATAGCATAAAGCCATATTACTTCCCTGCAGCTTCTCCAGTGCCGCTGCTCGCTACAAGTTGAAACGCTATACATGGAAATTATAGAAATAACATATGTTAAAGCACTAAAAGATTACTTTCACGCTACAAGGGACAGATGACTTAAATATTACATAGAAAAGGTGAGGAAATTATTAATTTCTCAAGATTAAATGGAAATTTCAAAAAAAATTCCAGCTTTGAAATCACATTGTTCTTATAAGCTTATGCTCATTTCATTGTTTTACAATAAGTAATTGTATTTATTATTATTATTATCAGGTGTTTTACACTTCAGAGTGCATAACACATCTGAGAGTTATGGTTTCCAGCTTTACATGGATTCCAATTTATCATTTCTTAATTGCCTGCTTGGAACAAAATCAAGGCAATTTTCCTCCCCATCTGACCAAAATAGCTTTTGTCGGCCTTGATGTTCAAGGTCCGGTGTTTGAAAGAAGCATATTGACAGTCCAAGAGCTCAGCATAACCACTCTGCAAGGAACATGAAAAAGGGTATTTTGAGCCAGTTGATCTTAAATTCCAAAAAAAATATGTATGTGAAAGAGAGAATAGGAAGTGAAAAAATCATTTTTAGAATAAACAGAAGTGTCTTCTTAAGAAGAACTACATGCAAATATTTTCATAATAGATATTTAATGTTTTTAGAAAAGTAGAAGTTTAGTCTTTCAAAGCAGTGAGTAAATTTTCTTTTGAAAAAAAAAATAATGTAGTGAAATAATATTATTTGTGTACAAAATAAGCCATGGGGCAAACCCCAGTAATTTTAAGGAAAGAGGAATAAGAATTGCAATAGTATCCAGCATCTCCTATCAGGAAAGAACAATGAGAAAGAAAGTTCAAGGAAACAGAGCATTTTGCAAACAAAATGGGTAACTCTTGAAAAGGACATATCAAAAGAATTAAAATCAGTTGAGGAAGACTAATTCTTTAAGAAACTGCATGATGATATCCACATCAAAAGAAATACTCAGTTGCTTAATGTTAAGCACGTACCAAAGCGATGCGCTGCATTAGAGCTTTGAATGTCCATACCATCCCAATGTCATAACACAGAGAAGCTACATCACGGTTGCTTGTGATAAAGATCGTGTTTTACAGTGCAGTGGTGCTTTCCAAATTGCTTTATGATTCAGAGGAAAACCATGAATCTGAATGTTGAATCAACACGCCAGGCAGCTTTTGGATGAATGTCCTCAGTCACTTACAGTTTAAAACTGGCAAGATTAAATAACCAGCATTAATAGCAGTCTTCCAGTACTGGAGAAATTATGTGATAGCAGTTAATGTGATAGTAGTTAATGTGATAGTAGTTGCTTGGAAAGATTAATTACAAAAATCTATTCATATAAATGATTTTATAAAAGCATATGAATGAATTTATACAAATAAAAAGCAAAACTATTGCTCCTTTGTGAATTGCCTTTTGGAGATTAGACATGCTAGTGGGGTATATAAACATTGCATATACTCATGAAAATAACTTTCAACAGTGTAGTGTTGACAGGGAGCCTTTGGAAACCATGGCTACCAGGCTGACTGAAGACAAACAGCAAAAGGTGGATTGAAACTGTTTGAAAACAGCAATCTCACCAACTGCAAAATAACCTACAAATTTCTGCACCAGTTGCTGTCTGTGCATCAATGTAAATATTGATGCACGTGCTCAGTACTTGGCAAGCCCTTTAGGGTCCAAAATGAATGGAGAAGTCAGGAACAGAGCTGCAAAAACAGCTTTTTCTTTTTAAGTGTGTTAATCATCACACTTTTTCTCTATCTTCCCTGAGTTTGTCCAAAGTTTAACCTTTTTGCTTATCCTCGGGTGATCAGGAGGCTTAAGCCTGGCAGAGTTCCGTTTAGGAAAGGACGTGCCTTCAATTTTGTTTTCCTTTCTTTGTTTGGTTCATTTGTTTTTTTCTTATGTGTGTGTGCGTGTTTGTGTGTGTGTATGTGTGCATGTGTTTGAGCTCGCAGGTGGTAAGGTTTTCTCTCCCCTTTTTTTTCTCTTCACTACCAGATTAATTATTCTGCATTAAGCTGCATTGAACTACATTTGTCATCTATTAGTCCTGTTACTGTCTGCATTGTTCCTCATTAATTATTATTCTTCCTAATTTAAAATCACATGGAAATATTGCTTTCAGAAGCATTATCCAATTCATTTATATGAATAAAAATAGCAGAGGACAGACCACTAGTGCTTGCAATGCCAACTCACTAGTAACTGCTGTCTGATTTAGGAAAGAACATCTTCGACTTCTTTTGTCCTTGTGCAGAAATTCACTTTACTGAGTTTCCATGCTGTATTTCTAGTGTGTTTTAGAGGCTAACCTTTGAAAGACAACCTCAATAGGTCCAAAGCCGGGCCTTCTCACTCATACATGGCTGCTGTACTATACTCTTTCACTTGTTAAAAAAGCTCAAGAATTTTCAGACATTTGGATGCCTGTAAGACAGAGGTTGAAGTAAAGAGAAAAGGAATTTCACTGAGTTAGTGAACAGAAGGATCTTTATTTCGCTGAGATCATAAGGTCCGTTCATAACATCAAACATCGTACTTGTAATTCAAAATCCAGCATTTCTCGTCAGTTACTCTTACTTGCTTTACCTGTATTAAAGATGTGAAATAACTGTTTGCCAGCATGGGAAAGTTGGCAAACTGTGCTTGTGTTAGATGAAGAATGTAACAGTATTTGAGATGTTTATTTATACTTTATATAATGTTGACCTGTAAATAAACTACAAATTTCCCAAGCCAAATTTATACTGACTTGTTTCACAGGGTTTGAAACCAAACATATTTTGGTCCTGCTTTCCTTTGGTGCCATGCTGTGTTTTAATTAACTTGGTCACCAAACTTTCAATTTCCTTCTGTGTTGTTTAAATAAGAAAGATGTTTACAGCTTTTAAATAGCATGAGTCTTCTAGTGAGTTTGCCATATGGTTTGCTCTTTGTAGAAGTATATGATAAAATGGGGCTCCCATAGAAGGAGGCATTCTCACCTCTTTTGTTAGGTTAGGTTCTGGTCCAGAGTCTAATAAATTTTAAATATAAATATGACAAAGTATTCTACAGTGCTGCAAAATGCTATAGGTTTTAAAGCTGACCTCTATTTTGATGGTGGTTTTTATCATACCTCTTGCATGAGATGAACAACAAATTAACATTGAAAAAAAATCATTTCTTGCTCTTTCTAGGAATTTCCTAATTTGAAATTTTTAAAAAACAGATTATAAAAGGTTCAAAATTTTGGCTTCTCTATCCAGAGGCAGCGCAGAGTACTTCTGAGTGTGGTTTCATCACTCATAAGAAGCATTGCACTTGGCTACACAAACAATTTTTGCCTAGATATTTTTATTTCAGTTATTACCTACAACAAGCTCTGGAGTCTGCGTGCTTCATGAACATTACAGGCTGCTGTAAAGACACAATACAAATGAATGACTAGAAAGAGTTCATGAATTTTATTATAAAGCAGGTATAACAATGCACTTTTGCAAATTTATGTGTGTGACATTGTTAACAGGAAAGAAATTAGGAATTACTAAGTTGATTATCAAAGTCAGTAGGGATCTTTAATAAGTGAAAACCTGAGAGTGCATCAAATGACAATTTCTAATCTACTTAAAAAAATTCTGGTAACAATTATGATTTTTTTTTTTTAAAAAATCCTCTGTTCAGCTTTTAATGAAAGTCAGACTGTGAAAAACCTGACTAAAAAGTACTTCTCCCTTGAGTTCATTTAAGTTATGTAGAATTCACAGTCCTTTAAACTATCTTGAGCTACATTAGAAAGAGAGGTAGATTTTATAGCTAGACTTTGATTTCTGTGTATTTAATGAAGTTTGTTTCCAAAGCAGCAAATTGAGACTTTTATTCCTTTTAATAACTTTTATTTACAAGCAATGCTGTGACTGGGTGGCATATATGGACAAGATTTATTCACACAAGTACTTAAACACAGCTAATAAATGAAGCAGAATATCAGAAAAACAAGAAAAATGCATTCTTAACCTAGTAGTAAATTGACAATTATGAATTTGATACTCAGGTCAATATTTCATTTTTATTGTTCCTTCTTTGAGCTGAGGGACATACTAAGCTAATCTAAAGATAAAACTCTTGCAGTGGTTAATCTCAAATAACTTCTGAAGATACAGTTGTTCATATCCCAATTCAGTTCCCAAATTATGAAGAAAATCAATTATAAGGGCAGGTGTTTCTGGCAAGGTGTCAGTCGTCACTAAAATTCTTTGAAATTCTTTGAAAATAAATGAGAGAACATAAAGGAGACCTGACTGGAGATGCAAGAAACAGGAAAGAAAAAATAGAAAAAACAAGGATGGATGTGACTCTGGTTTTCAGCTCTAGAAAGCAGCAAATATGAAATCCATGAGAGGTTTTACATGGCTTGCATTCTCTGAAATATCAGTAAATTTAAACCAGTGATTTCTCTACACCTCAGATTCCCAGCTGTGAAGTAGAAATGCAAGCACTTCTCCAGGAATGCCCTAGAAATACTATCCTTATTCTTCAGTCATTGTTTTATTCAGTGAGTGGTTTCACTTTTAGTCTCTAGGCACAAAACCCATTAAAAAATGCCTGCTTTTGTGGGTGCTTTAGAGCTTGCTTTTTGCTGAAACTGAAAGGGATTAAAAAAATTTGTGGCCTTTCTTGGTATTTCTAATGAACACAACTCTGAGAGAACTGTCATTTGGTGGTTAATGTTGTTTATTTCATGGCACAGGTCTTGCTTCCTTAGGAGCTTCTTTATTTTATATCTTAAGAAAGCATGCCAAGAACTTGGGACACATTTTTGAGGATGCCTGGTAAAACTTTGTGATTCTATCTTAGCCTAGTCACAGTAAAATCTATCCTGATGTCATGCACTGATTACCTTTTTAATTCAGGTCAAGGAGTTATTATTCTGCTCTTTTCTTCTGACTTGATGAGATCCACTTGGCATTTACTTAAAGTCGAAGCTGGCGTTCCTAAGTAAGAGGAACTAAAAGAGATGGAAGATTCAGTTCAGTCTAAAAACCACAAGACAAAACTAAATAATAAAAATGGCATTGGAAGGAGTGTCCATTTTACTATATTTTATCTTTTGGTTTGGTTTTTTTCATTTTTGCATTGTCAAAAAATCTCTTATCTGCGTTTCCTGAGAATGTAGAAACAAAACCAGAGATTTATCTTCTCTGTGCTTGTTAGACCCTGGGATGAGTCTAATGTTATTTTGTCTCTTTTTAACATTTTACAGTCCCTAATTATTAATCTCATTCCTTTATATGGATCTCTTTTAATATCATTTTGATTACTCTTCTCTGAATCCCAATAGTAAGAATGACTGATAAATCATCAGTGCTTTAGACTACTGTTTTGATATCACCAAAATAGTTATTAACTGCTGCAGGAATAAAAGAAATAAAAATATGGGAAGTCTATACAGATTTTTTGACATTATTTGCTATTTGTCATCGTCAAATAGTTCAGAGACTCATGTTTTGGTGTGTTTTGGTATTTTATCTGACAGGATAGAATACTCTTTTGGTTTTTTTTTCTCTGTCCATAAAATCATAATGGTTACAATTTTGTTTTGAAGACTGTGAGGATTGTCCTGGTAGTGAGTTCAATTTCAGTTTTCTGAGATCCCTGGAAACATGATGAACATGTCTTTTAAAGATAGTAAATATATCTGCTGCCATGCAGTATAACAGTTTATTCACATTAAATTACACACTTTTGTCAGTATCTCAGCCACTTCATTGTCAGACAGCTTCAATATGAAAACTATTTATTCTCTTCTCTCCTTACTTCAATTCCTGACAGCCTCATTCTTATTACCTGAAAAGATGAAGTAGGGAGGTACTTTTCCAATGGTCTGGTTAGATGGGTACAAAGAAATTATCAGACTTCAGCTTGACAATGTCCTTATCTGATGTAATAGCACACTCCATTCTCTGCTGTTGGACCAGCAAAGCAAATAATTTTTTTTTGGTTTTCTATCTCTGGTGCTTGAGACTTGCTTTTGCTTTTTGAAGCATAGGTCTGAAACTGATGATCGGATCCTCCCACAAAGCCCTTTTTCTACTGTTTGAATGAGTCCTATTCGGGTGCTGTGCAGTCTGCAAGAATTTTGACCCTACTTTCCCCCAAATATTTGAATCCCTATTACATGCAGAAATTAGAATCCAACATATTACTTATGAATGATATAATAAAATGAACAGCCTCTCATTTCTATGGGCAAATAATACTCTCTCCCATTCTCAATCTAAATCAAACTGCAGAGTCACCAATAAAAGTAAGTCATGACTCACAAAGTTAAGTTCTTTTGCATTAATCTTAAACTCTTTAGGAGTTATTGGAGTTTCACATCATTAAAACTAATGTCAGTTGTATAGTCTGTGGTAACTATTAAATTTACAGCTGGAAGATAAGACTCATATAAAAGAAACACTACTTTACAACCGTACTAAAGATGAAAATATGTAGATACTCTTTACATTGCACAGATGAGGCAGGTTTACAGTGAAAACCTTCATGCTGCAGGAAATCCATTATGTAAAAAATCTAAAATTATGTAAATAGTCACTGCTCTTTTTTTGACATTATTTTGTCAAATAATTCTGGAAGAGGCCGAATTATATAAAAACATCTTTTGTATAGACTTCCAATCTTTTTACTCATTTTATTAGCACTTCTTACAGCAGTTATTAAATACTGCATGCTATCATTTAACAGTGTACAGCATATTTAACTGTGTTCTACTAGACCAACCTGAATAAAAAGAATCAAAATTACAGCAAGTGTAAAATCTGTCCTAGGTCCATCCACAAAGTACAGGTAACATGGCATTGTCCATGAATTTACTATAGCCAAAGGACTATAGCAGTCTGAGAAAGGTAAAAAAATCTATCCAGAAACACACTGAGTTTACCACCTGAAATACACTGTAGGAAAGGCTGCCTGAGAACCTTTCATGCCTATTAGATCTAGAGCATGCATAATTATTCTCTTAGTAACTGAAGAGGCATTTTGCTAGGGAATAAAAAAAAAAAAGAAAAAAATTATTTTATAGGGTAAGGCAGAAAGAATTTTACTCTGGCTCTTAACATGTGTCCCACCTCACTTAGGGTGTATGTGCTAGACTCCATGTGGGCTGACTGGAAACAACTGCTCCAAGGGTTTTTGACCTACCTGTTTTAGTCCTAGTAAAAAGAAAGGCCTAAGAGGGGGTGGTGAAAAAAAGCAGCTTTCTTTTACACAAATTACAGTGTCTCAACTGTCAGTGACCAGATGCTGGACTGTTAAACTTATAAATTAGAGGTAAGTTTTTGTGCCTTACAGTCACTGTCCCAGAAATCTGAGGCTGGATTTCATCTCCTTTTTCACTAAACATTTTGGTTTTGGTTTGGGTTTTTTTTTCATTCTAGTGGAATATTTATGAAAACACGCTATTAGCTTAAATTGATATTGGTCAGAAATTAATCTGAATTTGTGAGGTTTAGTCATGATTTTTCAAATTAGTACCACAGGACCTATACTATATATGAAAAAAAGTATAATCAAAACCAATTGGGGAATTTTTAAAGGAAAATTCTTAATATTTTCTAGTAAAATTTTTCAGCTGACTTTCAGTTGTTCATTTTGACACTCAAAACATTCGAATGCACACAAAAATTTCATAGAAAATTCTGGATATGCTTTTTGTCTAAGAAAAAATCAACCAACCAACCAAAACCTGAATAGTAGTATTTATTTCAGATTAAACAAATATTTTGTTTAATTTAAAACCCATTAGTTAAAAAATAAGTCAAAAAATTTTTAATCAACTCAAAAAAGCCCTACGATTAGGTTTAAGGGGACTTTGAGGTAGAAAAGTGATTTAAGGGAGAACAGGAAAACCATTTAAGCTAAAATGAGAGAAGCTTGTATTCACATAGGTTGAATGTTAGTTAATGAGGCTTTAAAGTTTTGCTCTAGAAGCAAAAAAAATCCAATCTTGATAACTGCCTTTCAATTTTTATCTAGTGCTTAATGCAAGCATCATGTCATAAGCCACTGTAAACCACAGAAAAGATTACTTTTCTCTTTCATATAATTGTTCAAAGGCAGCATTTGAAATGAATAACAAAATCACAGAATTGTTTGAGTTGGAAGAGACCTCTGGAAATCATTTAGTTGAACCCCCCTACCAAGGTAGTGTCACCTAGAGCAGGTGACACAGGAACATGCTCAGGTATGAGTATCTCCAGAGAGGGAGATTCCATAATCTTCCTGTGTAGCCTGTTCCAGTGCTCTGCTGCCCTCAATGTAAAGAAGTTCTTTGTGTTGAGGTTGATCTTCTTGTGTTTTAGTCTATGGCCATTGCTCCTTGTCCTGTCACTGGGCAAGAGCTGAAAAAGTCACTGAAAAGAGCCTGGAACCATCCTCTTGGCACCCACCTTTGAGATATTTACATGTATTGATGAGATCCCCTCTCAGTCTTCTCTTCTCCAGACTAAACAGGCTCAGCTCCCTCAGCCTCTCCTCAAAAGAGAGACTCTCCAGCCTCTTGATCATCTTCTTAATCATCTTTGTGCCTTTCACTGGACCCTCTACAGTAGCTCCTTGTCTCTCTACTGAGGAGCCCAGAACTGGACATAGCACTCCACGTGTGGCCTCCCCAGGGATGATTAGAGGAGGAGGATCACCTCCCTTGACCGGCTGGCCACACTCTTCCTCATGCACCCCAGGATACTGTTGGCCCTGTGGACTGCATGGGCACACTGCTGGCTCATAGTATACTACAGGCTCAATGAAACATTTACCTTTACATCCATATGTTCAGTCTAGGGGAACATTCTCTTAAAAGATATGATTCAATTTAACTGTACAATAGAGACCAGTTCTTTTTTTATGAATCTGAAGACACTAAGCAAGTGAAGAAACAAATAAAGAAAAACTCCTTTCAAGAAATCTTTTCGTTATATAAACATTGGAATGACCAGAAAATCTACCAAATTAAAAGAATTCCTTTTCCTTTTATAGCTTTGCTATTGCAGAAAAAAAATAATAGTTTACTAAATTGCAATGATTTATTGAGAACTGCTGCACAAAGCAGTGTGTCGTCAGTGAAGCCGTTAAAGGAAATCTAAAACAATTCTTTCGTTTAACTTGTTTTGAGGCTAAATCATTCCTATTATTCTTTCAATTTTGAGATTTTTTGACTTGCTTACTTTTATTGGAAAGCTGCCATTAATTTAACTGCTGTTTAAAAAGTAATCAGGAGATATAAACTTATTTCTGTTTGTAACTCCTTGAGCATATCTACTTGTTTTATTTTACATATCTATATGTTCTGCAAGGAGCTCATCACCAGTGTAGCCATATTCACTTCATGTCACATAAAACTGGGCATACTCACATTTTCTAATACAAAGCTCACTACCAAAATTATGAGTCTTAAGCTTCTGAAATGAGTGTTAGTATTATGTTAAATTACTCTTGAAAGATGTATTTTCAGGTGAAAAGGGGCTAAGTTTATTTAAAAATATGGTGGAATACATGGTAGATCATAGACTGAATTTTAATAGTTGTTATTGTCTGTAGATATGGACTCAGGTATATAATTGTCCTGTCTATAAATGTGCTATCTCCATCACTTTCCCAAGTTTAAAAGCCAAATGTCTCTATCAATTAAAGTTTCAAAATGATAGCTAAGTTCTCTTGATTAGTTATAGATGTAGAGACTGATCTGCCAGAAACATCTGTAATTTCAGCATAGTTAACTATTGTTATATTACTTTTACTTTTATATGAAGGTTATGATCTAGTAAAGAGTACAAAAAGGAGTCTAATGCTATATTTGGCTTTAAAGGTCCTGTTAGTTAAAAAAATCCTAATTTTTTTCATATTCCCCATCTCATAAACCATACAAATGAAATTTTATTTGGATCAATAGAGTGGTATTTGTCTTAAAATGGAATAAAAATCAAAAATATTTTGTACTAAGTGAATTAAATATTTCATTAGATGTTTTAAAGGGATGCATAAAGCTCTTAAAAGATTAGCTAGAGTTATGTATATATTAAATCATATACCTATGCTTAAGCTAACTAGAAACAGGAAGTATCCCAGGCTGATTACTATAAAAGTAGTCAAGGAAGATATTTTGCTTTCTTTGTTGATAGGAGTAAGAAATGCAGAGGCCTTTAAAAGACAACTGGTTTTTTTATTTCTAAAGCAGATTTTTAGGCTGCTTAGAAATTAAGAGGGAAGGGGAAAAGCAGTTATTCAAAACATTAATTTCTCAACCTATTCATTAATGGAAAGATGTAATAGGAAAAAGCAAACTTTAAAGAGCTAAAGGACACACAGAAATGCACACCATATAGCAGTGCATCTTCCTGAGCTGAGAGGAAACTAAAAAGTACAGAGTACATGGAGCAATGACAGTGTTTGGTACTAGTTGACAATGACATGCAGAGCATCCTAAGCAGTAGTGTTTATCTCACAGAGCATCTGAATTATTCATAAATTCCAGCAGTAGAATAAATTTATTGTCTCCTATAAGAGATATAAGAGGTTGATAAACTGCTTTTCTGACCTTGAAGAACTTTGTTGGCACATTAAGGGACTTTGATACATAGCAAGGTGCAGACACTCACTATGATTTGTTAGGTGCATTCTGCTGGGACTGCACTATCAGGTGAATTGAAAACAAAAAACTACTCTCAAGAAAGCAGTGTGAAAAAGAAGTGCTGGTGGATTCTCTCCCACTGTCTCTGTGGCACTGATCACCAAAAAATGAACAAGGAGGGGATTATTTATTTATTTATTTATTTTTTAACTACTGATGTGTGGAGAAGGGAAGATGGAATATTTTCTTCTTTTTTATTTTCTGCACTCTACATACTTTCCACTCTGGTACAAGTGATTATGACCCATCTTGCTTTGCCCAGCATGTTTTGTTCTGTAGTGCATACTGGGATTCCAACACATGACATGAGCAGGGCCTCAGAGAGCCCAGTACTAAGATCCTACTGGTATGGAAGGAAGGACATGCTTCTCTGCTATAGTACAAATATCCTTCAAGTGTGGAGAATGGGAAAAACTTGATGGAGGAAAAAATCGTAGCACAACTGAAATGTTTTTTCAATGGATAAGGAGAAAGAGTGGCATTAATTACTGGCAGCAGTGTTTATCTTTATATCGTCTCTTCCATCTCTATGTATTCAGTCCACTAGCTTAGCACCAGGATCCTTTCATTCTCTCCTGGTTGGATAGGCCAATACAGCGTACAGAAGTGGTTAAATTACCTGTTTTTCTCAACCTCAGGGACTCAAAAGTTGTAACTGCAGAGGCAGAGGCATCAGCACACAGGACCTCCAGAGATCAGCAGTTTGCCTCACAAAACTGCCATCTGTAACTCTGAATAATTAAATATAACTGATAATCAATCAGGAGCATATGGTTAGCATAACAGAAATTGAACTGTCGCTGAAGTCAGGGAAAAAGCTGCTTCACTGAGGATTAAGAAGATTGGATTTTGGTTACCTGCACACTATATTGCATGTAAATAAAAAGAGGATTTTAGTTTCCAGTATAAGTAGTCTATTAATCCTAATAAATGCATCCATTTTTCCTACAGAAACATTTAACATGAGTTTAGTGCTTTTACCTCATTCTAATACTCCTGTCATAAAACAGCACAAAAATAATGTACCATCTTAAAATAAAACCACAGGGCTGTCTTGTATAAGTTATTGAGAAAGATTTATTGTTTTCAGCTCAGAAACAGCAAGAAAAACATAAGAAGGTTAAGGGCTGAACTGTGATCACCTAACTCAAGCATATGAAAGCAAAACAGGCAAAACAATCCTGCTTCTATGACTTGTGAGAAACCAGTTGGATAAACATGAGCAAAACAATGATGCTTCCTTCAAGACAACATATTTTAAATAAGCAGCAGTCCTTTCCTTTGCAAGGAAATGCTTTTAGTTCTAGCAGCCGCTGGCAACTGCTGGGACACCTCCACTTTATTGCTGCTAACTCAGAAAGGTACAGTTTTGTCCATGCCGTACTTCCATCTTCCTGCTTTTGTCTAGGAAGAGCCTACTGTAATTGAAAGAAGTTGCTTATCTTTAAGACCACCACAGTTACTATCTATGGGAGTCCATATTCGAAATCACACTATTGTTCTAAAAGATGGGAAGAGTACATGGCTGGAAAATTGCCCTGCAGGCAACTAATAAGGACCAAGATGTTATTTATGTGTGTAAATACACCCCCCACACACTCTGTAAGATGGGGGGGTTACTCAGTTTGGGGAATTTTTGTTCATAGCCCTGGTAATACTGCATGCCTGAGCCCTCAGCGACTGGAAATGCCAAAGGGCTAGTTATGTATGCCTCTGATGATGAATAATCAGCAGGGGATTGACAGTAAGCATAGGTAATTTTGATTGAATAGACTCTCTGAGTTCATATGGACAATTCAGAAGCCTATTATACTTGTTTAATGAACATGAGTAGAGTAATAGAGATCATTCATTAATTCACTACATTAATTGAAGCCAGTATTGTTACCTTTTGTCTTTGTTAAATGCTGCCATTGTCTGACCCAGCTTTATATTGTTGATATATTTAATACTGTGTGAACTGTTTCATGTTGACTTTTTTATGTATTATAAAAAATTCAATGCAATTTTATTAAGAACAGGACTGAAGTGGGATAAACAGTAACCCCATCTCTAGTGCTATCTATATTTTAATTTTCAGTGTAAAATGTTCTGCCTGACCTTCTAGAAAGCTCTATTACATTAAATTAGGATGCTCTATTTCAAACAGTCTATGTTTATATTGGCACTTCTAATAAACCTTGGAAAAGGAAAATATTTACAATTTAAGCTTGTCTATCATCAGATTCATGCCACAATTGCAGACATTGTATATAAAAGAATATATATCTTTCAAGTAAAGCAAGAAAAATGGCTTGTGTAACTTTGAAGCTTTTCATCAGATAAAATGAATGGGGTTTTTTGACCATTATGATCTTTTTTAAGTTTCTTTCTTTCTCTGACACTACTGGTTTCAAACCTGAACTTTGGTGGCTGCTGGGATAGTATGTGAATTTGCTCATTTATGCATTTTTGGATAGTCCCAAGCCCTGTCTTTGCTTTAGCTGAAAAGACTGATGGCATGTTAACAATTCTGAGGTTATTTGTTCTTAAGTACATCTTCTAGGTTATATGTCATAATGACAAGCAGCCAGCATTGTAGGTGCCAGAAACATTACAGCCCTGTAGCAGGGTTACAGTTCATAGACTAAATCAGCTCAGAAGATGTATGGGTGGTCCAATGATTGCTGAGTGCTCAGTCCAGGAGTTTAAAAGAAAGAATCAATGAGCCGCAACTGTGTAAAATAGGGGTCAAATATGTACAGCTGAGGCTCCACATATATCAGATAGGGCTATGTTTTATCTTCTGGTGTGTAACATTTGTTACAGAAATGTGGCTCAGAAACACTCTATTAAAAGTAGATTGGTATTAATTAATTAAGATTACTGTCTGCTCTAGAAGACAGCAGGATAGCAATATAGTTCTGATCAACCTTAAGCATATTGCTATCTATCTCAAAATCTAAGTACCAATTCAAAATTACCAAGCAGATATTCGATCCAAACTCTCTCCTCCACTGACTGCCCTTTGGTTTTGTATCAGTGATTTTTCTTGCCAGCACAATCTGCTCCACCAGTCATAGCTTCCTTGCTTTTTTATCTGCATGAATTGTGTTCCATTGGACAGTTGAATCTATTTCTGGTCTTTATAATTATTTCTGGATTGATAAATAATATTCTTTCTCTGGTGCTGATTCAGTTTCTTTGACATGAAAAGAAGTCTTGTACTGACTTGGAGAAACAAAACCCGAAATTCTTGCAGGCCAGTGAGAATTTAGGGAGCCTCATCAGCTCAGCAAATCTAGCTTACCTCCAACATGTAAAAGAACAAGTTTGGAGAAACAAAATATCAGTTAAAACATTAAAATCCCTAATTTTCACACTCTGAAATCTCCTGTCTATATTGGTGCAAGTCTGTAAGGATTCTTATGGTGACCCCCTGTGGGTTTCCATCCTCCACTTCTAGAGCAACCTAAACTGCTTCAGCATCTTTAACACTGAGTTGCTATTTTTCCTACCCTAGACTGGAGATGCTTTCAGAGGGGAATTTGATCTCAGATCTACTTTCGAAATAGAAAAGCTGTAGCTTGTATCATTAATACACTTTTGAGGCAGAATATAGACTTCTTTTGCAATGAGTCTCTTGGGAAGTTGGTGGTGAGGGTGCTTTGAGGATGCACAGCTGCTACAATGAAATTAAGGTTTCTGAACCAGTGTTCGGGAAATTGAGATAAGAAGAACTTCAACCTAAGGAATGGAGAGAAAGAAGTTATGAAAGGTTAGGGTACTAGCTACTTTGAGTTTTAGCAAGAAAAAGAAAACACAGACAAATGTGACTCTAGAAGTAAATATAAGCAATACTACCAAGGAAGAAAAAAAGCAGCTTATATTAATAAGAATGATAGTAAATACAGAAAGGATAATTTTGAAAAGAATTTGTGCTTAATCTTGGAAGAGAATTGGATATGGCCATCAATGTTGCTGTAGGCAGTTCAAAATCAGGAAGGAAGAATAAAGATAAAAGAGGATGGCCCCAAACATTTCCAAGGATGGGGCATTCACAGCTTCTCTGGGCAACCTCATTTCATGAAAATAACTTTGTTTATTACATGGTCGTTATAAGAGGGACTAGATGTCCAAGACTTCTAGCCCTATATTTACTGCTTAGTTGAAAGAGAGAGAGCTTACTTGGCCTAATAAAGAAAACTTTAAATTTAATTTCATTTTGTTTAATTTATAAGCAAGTTTTATAATCAGCCAAAAACATACACTACTTTGTTGAAGCTTCATCTTTTTATTCAAATTTTATTTCATTACATCTAATTTAAGAACCTGTCAAAAATTTAATCTCAAAACATTTAGTATTTTTTTCCCTTCCCTTTATAATGGGTGACAAACTTATGTAGGTGAAATAGGTTTTGTTCTCTTTTGTTGTGTTGGTAGAAAAATTCCCATAAATTCAATGTACCATACTGCAACATGAAACAAGTAGGCGTACTAGGATGTGGCCTATCCAACCCCTAAAAATTGAAAAAAATAAAAATCCTTGGTTATTAAGTATAACAGTTGCTATATAAGATTTCAGCAGACAGTTTTGAGTGTCCATCTTGCTTTCACTACCAGTACTAGTTCTGTACTCAGTGCTTAAAAGCTTTATTGCTATTCACAACATCGGCATGTGTGGCAGTAAATGTACCATTTCACCTACTGTACATCCTATCTGTTTTAGAGTCAGGTGAGTGCCCAGTTGATGGAGGATACAGACAAGACACAGTTACTGAATGCCTTCTTTGCTTCAGTCTTTACTGCTAAAATCAGTCTTCAGCAATTCCAGGCGCTGGAGGCAAGAGAATGTTTGGAGAAAGGGAGATTTTCCCTTGGTCAAGGAATATCAAGTTAGAAAACATTTAGGCAAACTTGGCATGCACAAAGCCATGTGCCCAGATGAGATGCATCCATGAGTGCTGAGGGAGCTGGCAGATGGTGATGCTAAGCCAATCTCCTCAGTCTTTCAAAAGTCATAGAGAAGAGGAGGTGTGTGTGAAGGAAAGCCAGTGTCATTCCAGTCTTCAAAAAGGGCAACATGGAGGACCCAGAAAACAACCGGCCAGTCAGCCTCACCTCCAACTCTGGAAAGGAGGTCCAACAGCTCATTCTGGATATCATCTCTAAGCATAGAGAGCAAAAGAATCTTATCAGGAATAGCCAATATGGATTCATCAGGGGGAAATCATGCTTGTCCAGTCTGACAGCCTTGTACAATGGCATGACTGACCAGGTAGATGAGGGGACAGCAGTGGATGTTGTCTCACTTGGCTTCAGTAAGGCTTTTGACACTCTCTCCCATAACATCTTCACAGGTAAGCTCAGGAAGAGGGAGTTGGATGAGTGAACAGTGGCATGGATTGAGAACTGGCTCAGTGGCAGCGCTCAGAGGGCTGCGATCCCTGGCAGGGGGTGTAGTTGTAGGTCTGTATCCAGCAGTGTCCCCAGGGGTCAGTACTGCATCCAGTCTTGTTCCGCTTATCCATCAGTGACCCTGATGAAGGGACAGAGTGCTCCCTCAGCAAGCTTGCTGATACATAGCTGGAGGAGTGGCTGATACACCCAAAGGCTGTGCTGCTGTTCAGGGAGACCTGGACAGGTTGGAGAGTTGGACAGAGAGGAACCTAATGTAGGTTCTAGGGAGCATTGGAAAAGGCCGCTCAGAGAGGCTGTAGAGTCTCATTCCCTGGAGATGTTCAAAACTCACTGGGACACAATCCTGCTCTAGGTGAACCTACTTTCCACCTAGAAAAAGTAGCGGGGGTTGGGCTAGACAATCTCCAGAGGTCCCTTCCAACCCCAACCATTGTGTGATTGTGGCTTCATTCTACTAGGTCTGGAAAATAATTCTGAAATATTGGATATAGATTTTACTTTTGCTATGGGCCTTGAGGTTTAAGAAAAGAAGTGCATAGGTAATAACTCTTCCATTAGACTCTTTTATCACTCATTTTGTTACTTTAGCTACTAATGACATTTTATTAATAGGTAGCTTTCAGCATGACAGAGAAAACCATTATGAATTTTACATGGAGTAAACAGTCTTTCAGATGCAAAAATAAAATATAAAAGAAAGCTTTTTTATTAAGCCAGAAAAGACAGCCAAATAGGTCACTAAATGTCAACATTGTTATGCTATTTCAATGTGATTATGCCTGCCATGAAAGAAGAATGAAGTATTCTAAGAAGTGACCAGGTGATCAAGCTTTCAGCCATGAAAAAATGCTTTTCCTTTTTCTGATAGATCTCAAAAATTTTATCTTCTGCATGAGATCTTCACAAGAAATTTTTTAATTAGTGAGAGATGAATCTTAAAAGTTTAGTGAGATTTTTAGGTACCATTCCTTTTTTACAAATGGATATTTGGACAGAGCTGGTTTGATTCATCATACATAGCTAATTGTTGAACAGTTAACCACTGAGTCTAAGCTAATAATTTAGCCTCCCTCTGTAGCACATCAAGATAGAAATAGATTCCTTCCAGAGAAAAATTTATTTTCACTACTCTAAATATGTAGTTTTTGATAAAAGCTTCTGGAAATGTTTTTCTCTCTCTCAGTAGACTAGAAGAAACACAGACCTAAATTAGTCAGTTCAGATTAGATGCCTGACAAGATGGCTGACAGTAGGTGGAACTCTCCCAGAAAAACCAAAGCCAAGGTTTGTGAGTTATTTAATTCCAAGTAAAATCAATAGATGACAATAAAATGAAATAACACATTATAGTTTATTAACAGAGTCTTGCCTAGAACAGCAGTGAAAATACAAGGGTGCTTAGGGACATGAAAATGGACCTCTTCAGGCCGGAACTGGCAATCTAATAGCCGCACCATTTGGTCTGTACACTTTGTAATAGAAATCATACAGATCTATATGGGAAAAACAAAAATTATAGTATAGCTTTTTTTTCACCTGATTGGGAAAGAGGTCTTCTGAAAGACTGTCAAAAGCTAAACTTTTCCCCAGAAAATTACCTGAATTCGTCATGGCATTTGAATGTATGATGTGTTTGAAGTGTATATGAAGGTCATTGTTTCTGCCTACGTATGGACCACAGTCAGCTCCATTTGAATTAACCCTAATAATGTGTTGTACTTGTGTATCAGATAATACAAGCAGTGCACAACGATGTACTCAAAAGAAAATTTGCTTAGGAAATATTAGATACTTTCTTACAGCAAGCAAACCAAATTTAGTTGATTAAAGTGGAGAACCAAATGCTACTGTTTTCTTTCACTTGTTACAGAGAATCCACCATTTCTGCCGTTAGCTGTAGCAGTTGCGTTGCTGTAAGCTGTTAGTTTCTAACAGTTATTCAGTCCTGTTCCCAGCTGAAGCAATTATTTCAGCATGGGAGCAAGACTGAACCCAGCTGCTTAAATTCCTTCATTTTTCACTTGGTCTTAACACTCACAAATTTCCACTGCTGCAATATAGAAGCACACAATTGATTAAAATATTTTTGAGCTGGATCTTTGATAAGGACCTTGGAATCTGACTCAAGGATATTCAAGCATAATGTAAGGCATTCAGCTAAACAGGTCAGAAGTTAAACAAAGGAGTCAAACTAATTTTAATGAAAACTAACAAATCTTTTCAGATCCCAACCAAAGATACTAAATTAAAGACCTACTTTACTGATAACTCACAGAACACACTGATCTTTTTCTGCTTCCTCAAAGACACTCAAAATTAAATTGCTTTTGCTCAGTTTAAGTATCAAATCACATTTTATGCTTAGCAGAAGCTAGAACTTGATCACAAGAGCTCATTTAATATAAAAGACATGAGAAAGAAGCATGAGCTCCTATACTCTAAAACACTTTATAATGCCATCCAATTAAAAAAATTAAGTTTTATGGGACAAAGAAATTTCTGTATGCACAGGAGTAGGAGTGAGTAAAGATCACTGGACTGCATTTCTTCTTACAGTGGCCCTAAAAATCATGCTTTTTGGTTATGCATACTTAAGGTGGGAAATCATATTTCTTACTGATAAGAAAGTAGAGGACTTGAAATTATTTCCACACTTACTCAGAAAGAGGGTTTTAAAGTAAAGAGACTAAGGATTAGCGAGATCTGAGGGGTGTGATGGAGGGAAGGGCAGCTGGTGGGGATCTGTCAGAGTCCCAGTGTCTTAGGCATTTCAGCAGGCCGAGAGACCTCGTCCTTGACAGAAGGATATCCCCAGCAAGTTCACATAAATCCACTGTCTGCACTCCAGGGCACATCTACTCAAATGAGCTGCCTTTTGCAGAGCATAGCAAACATGAACAGTCCTGTGCAGCATTAATTCCTTTGAGTCCCTCGATTTCCTCTGCTGCAATTGCTGCATTTACAACTGTACATTCTGGTATAGCAGCAAACATAAATGCTCGCATGCAGGCTTATAGAAACAACAAGAGTTGTAGCACCAGGCAGGAATTCACAAAAAATACGTAACGAGGTCAAGGAAATAAGCTAGACTGAAGACATGGAATTAAGGAATCACTATCACAGTGTACCAAGAGGAACTCATAGAGATGTTCCTGCTACTCATTTTCTGAAGTGGAAGGAACAAGTAATTTCTAATCCCTCTATTGACTGCCATCTAGGGGCCCTAAGAATTTTATAGTGCATATCTTTTGTGCCATCAGCTGTATTACTTCGTGTGGAGGGAATATAGACAGGAAATTTTCCTTTTCTGTCACGTTAATTGTCATTGATCCAGCAGATGTCTGAGGCAGAAGCCTTGTAATTGTAAAGGTTACCCTAGATAATAAATAAAAAAAATAGAAACTGGAACACTTATTTAGAATTTTCTCTTACTTTGCAACCAGTAGAACTATAAAATAGATGTGATAAGTATCACCCATGACATTATACAGTAAATTTGAACTACCAAGGCATTACGAGTCAAAGAAAAGGATGGATTTTCCTGAGGCCTGAACACTCAGCTTCCTCTGACATAGGCCCAATTTCTGGATAATTTCTACTTCAGAAAATATTTTCTTTTATTTTGGTGTAGTTTTCATTCACTGGGCTTTGAAACATCTCAGCACTCATTCATCCAAAAAAAGAGGCTTGGTTGTCATTTTACACTTTTCACATTAATGACACCAAAATATTTTTGAGAAGATGCTGGACTCCTTTGGAAAACAAGGAATATTGCCACTTGTTTTCTGAAGATTATTACGTACAAACTATCCCAGCTCACTGAGTTACTCCAGGAACAATTTCCCTCATCATTAAAGAGGCAGTTCTGTGCAGTTTTAGTCAAGGCTCGAGGAATTATTTAATTTTTTGTCTCCAGCATGATACATACGTGTCCACTCACATAGTTGGGTATCCTACATGTAGCTTTCTTTCTCTTAGGAAAAGGTCTGCCTTTCTGCCGTGAACTACAAACTTCAAGTTATCTACAAATTAAGGAAGTCACGTTTTAAAAATGGGAACTTAAAAACGTCAGAGTAGCCTTTTGTGTGCACTCAGAAATTAAGTGTGTTTGACACTGTACAGTTATTTTTAGATAAACAGTATAGCCTTACAATGCTAAAAGCCTTGTTATAGCTAATTATCTGACCTAGTTTTATTTTTTTTCCCTTTTCTTTTCTTCTTTTTTTTTTTTTTTTTTTTTTTTTTTTTGATAGTATACAGGATTTAATTTTAACTGGTTGTTACGCTGGAGTTCTACTATGGCGACCTGGAGATCTTTGTAAATAACATGTTACAGCACAATTTTGCATTCATTTCAGTCAGTAAATGCAATTTTAATGGAGGTTCCTTATTTCTTTTGTTACATTTTGAGGGAAAATTAAGTGAGGAAAAAGTGCAAAGAAAACAGTGATGGCTTTTTAAAGCTCTCATTAAAAAATAAGCATCTTATATTCTACCTACCTCTGTGACATAGAAGGCAACATATTTTAGGCAAAAGACTTGCTTTGACTTCAAGTCCTTCCTTTCCTGACTAATTAATGCTCCCAAACATGGGGTCCAAATATACAGAAGAAAAAAAATCAAGACATATATATGTCTCAAATATCACCATATTGATAAATAAATTCTGGGGGGAAGAAATAGCATTTTTTTTCCTCTTATGGCTCTCTGCTTTGACCCAGACAGACAATGATGGAGGGAGAAGACAAAAATGGTATTGTCATCATTCCAGGAATTAGTGCAGCCCAGAAGATACTGAACTTAATTCTATTACTTTCCATCTTTTACTTCAAAGCCTGTAAAACCAATGGAGCAATTCATATAGTAAAGGGAAAATTTACTGTGAATGAAAATGACAAAATCTGGTGCTCAGAGCTAAGTGAGTAGTTGTAAGTGAGGCTGTACAAGACATAATGCACTGCTTGAAGCCTTTCTTCAGTGAGCATTTAATGTAGGTGCCAAGTGTTACAAAAAATTTTCAGTCTGAGAACATGGAACAAGGATTGAGAAACTTTAAGACACATTACAGTACAGGGATTCTGCAATCAAAATATCTTATGCTGTGAAACATACACTAGAAGAAAAAGAAATCGGTCACATTTTTTTGATAATTTCCGAGCAACGGCTGACTTTTTTGCTGTCTCAGATTATTGCCTAAAATCAGCTATTTTCCTACAACAGTCACAATGTAGACAAAGAGAAATCTTTCTGTGTGGTATTAGAATGGAACGAAAAATGAGTATGTCCTAGCAGGGTTACAACTTGTTATGTTGACTGAGGTGAGACACTGAAATTTCCCTCTACAGTTTTCTACTTGCAAAATGAATCTAATTATACTTTCTAACAATTTCCTACTAGACTTTTCAATAACAAAACTATTTTATGTTATGTATCTGTATCTGGCTGTGTGAAACTGCTACCAAGAGTACATAAACACATAAACTCGTAAACTATAATAAGTACAGTAATCTTAAAACAGTGTTCATATAAAGTTCATTCAGGATACCACCAAACGAAATTACAAAAATATGAGAATACTTGTGCTTCACTTTAAGGGCTAGAGGTACCTTAGGTGCATGGGTAGCTGTCACAACCATGCCTGTTCTCCCATACTAAATATGTCTTTGACCAAAATCATCATTCTTTTGACATGCCTTAGAAGCCACTCTGTGTGCATATGTGTAGGAGGAAAGAATTACTAGTCAACACAAACTTCAGTCATTCAGACTAGGTGAAAAGGTAGTGCTCATAGTCTGGTGAGTTGGGCAAGTAACAAATAGCCCTTCCCTTGAGGACCTGCTGACAAGTTACACTGTGTTTGCTTTTCTGCGCCATTTCACTTAAATAAAACTTTAAGCAGGTGATTTAGTTCCTTAAGAGAGTCTCAGAGAGAGAGATTATTCTGGCAGGTGGTCCTTGTTGCCAGCATGCTTGATTGGTACAGTAAACCTATTCACTTATATTCATGGATAACTTTCCAGTTTCACCCTCCCTAGAGTACTGCTCTTTCAAGCACCACTTTTACACCCTCTTATGTAGATGAAATTCAGGCTGGTTAGGATTCCTTTTGCATTCTTGTGTTTAATTGTAACTATACAGTAAATATGTGGATAGAATTCTACCCAATAATGAAAGCAAATATTCCACTCTCAGCTGCCTTAAGTGTTCTTCAACATCCACAAAAGGCAGCAGATGGGCCTGTTTGCTTATTTGTTTTAAAGAGAGGGAGAAAGCAAAAGAGATTTTGTGATATTTTAGCCTGTGTTGTATGGGGCATGGGGGTACAGATGTTCTGAGTAAAGATTGCCTCAGATTTCTGCACCACATAAACTGCTTGGTCTTGTTTAAGGCAATATTTCCACGTGTGGATTTTTTCTTTCCCAGTAGGAAGTATTTCCAGATGATTCCTTGCACTGTTCCTCAGCCAATGTTTCATATGTTTCGAGAAATGTCTTGTCTGTGGATTGCTAATCCCTTAAAGCCTCTGATACATTCTGTGTTTGCCAAAGCTGCTTGCTTTGGGTCAGTGCTTTCTGGTCCATAATTATAATAAAAAAATCCAATCTCTTTGAGACACCAAGGTTTATCTCACCTTAATAGAGAAATAAAAGAGTTAAAACTCAAATATGTGACTGAGTGCACTGGACTAAGTATGCTACCCAAAGGCCGTCAAAGGTTGGGCTCTACTCTGGACTCTGCTTCTTGTTTGCTGTGTTTTGGTTTATATAGTGATATTAATATTCATGTCTCCAGAATGAAATTATGTAGGATTTACTTTCAGCTAAACTTTAGAACTGCAGTTCTGTTTGCTGATGCAGCACATGCTTGGAGAAAAAATAAAACGGTATTACTCTGACAATGAAAATACCAGCTGGTATTTTATTTTGGTCCTGGATGTATTTAAATATAGAATAACTTTTTTTCCTCATGTACTCTGTTTTCTCCATCAAGTCCATATCAAAGGTCAAAGGCTAAACAAGCAATGGAGGCAAAATAGTGGTATCTGTCTGCCTAAATCTAAATGTGTATTTAACTCACAGCTGGATTTTAAGGGAGTTTAAGGGTGTTAGACACCTAAACTTAGTTGTTATTCATCTATCGTCTTGCACGATCCTTTTTGCACAGAATCTCTTTAACTATAATGTAGCTTTTCTGTCTGAAATTAAGCATATCTCACTTGATATGCTTGATATGGTATACCTGTAGGAAACTACAAATCAAAGCAAAATTCCCATGTGCTGAAGACAATAAATGCGCTCTCATCTCTTTCTCTATAAAAATGTCATCCTCATATTCATTATCCTTTCTTTTTCTTACTTGTGAAAGATGGGAAGTCTTCTTCCACATTCAGGGGTAGTCAGGAGGCCTTGAGCCTATAGATCAAAAATAAAAAAGAAGGAGGAATGGATAAAAATGAGGGCAGGGAGAGAAAAATCTTGAGATCTGGATCAAAAATAAGTACTAAAAGAAGATACTGATTTCATCTAAAATATTTATTTTTACTTTTTTTATTGATAACACAAGTTTTTGTGATGAAAATAAGACTTTCTAGACTTTCTGTTTTATTAAAAAAATGCAGAAAAGTTTCTCTGGGATGCACAATTTTGTATCTAAGTGAAGGATTTTCATTTGCAATCAACTTCTAAATTGCAAAGAATTTTTGCATAAAATTTTCTATCAGTAATGAATCATAGATACACATTATCCTGCACTTTCTGTTCCAAGTTTTTTCCCATGTGGTGAAATATTCATTGTCACTATTGTAGTTGATTTCTCAGTGGGTGACTTGCCCAGTGTCAGACAGGAGACATGACGCAGAGCCAGCAAGAGCAGGCATTTTCCCAGTCCCACATTTTGTAAGATTTTTTTTCTTCCCCCTGATTTTATTAACCTAATTTCTTTGGGAATCCTCTCCTGGCTCAGCATTACCTTTAAATGAGCAATCATAACCTCAGAGATCTTTGCCCAAACTCCCACAAAATCTTCATGATTACTGTTTGCAGCAGACAAAAAAACCTATTTTCTGTTTAGCCAGAACTTAAAGCAGGATCTTGCTTGTCATAAGATACACAAGACGTCTGAAGAGCAGGCTGTTCTCTGGTTGTCAGTGTAAGCTACTTGTGTTCGTGCCTTTCCTCCATTTCTCTTTATTTAGACCTCATGTACGTACCCATCCAAGCAGAAGATGGAATAGTTATTTACCAGAAAATTGAAGGAAAGGCAGGATGCTACCATAGGAAAATAGGGTTCAATGATTTCACTTAGAGCAGAGTATCAGAGAGAAACAGCGGTCACCAAGGCAAAATCCTCAGCTCTGCTGTGATCTTCTATAAGCTGTGACAAAGCTAGAAGTAATGGCTGTGTCAGTGGGGAGAGGGAGGAGGCCAACACTTCTTACAGTAGCCTCCTCATGCATCACTGTCAAGCAGGCTGGAGAGAAAAAGAAGCAAATCCTCACTGTGAAATTGTTTCTCATACTCAAGCAGTGGCAGCAGCAATGTAGTCTGCTGTTCGTGTAGAAAAGCTGTCGGCAGAGGGAAGAAAGGTAACCCCAAGGAAACAACGGCTTGCTGAATCCATTTAAACAATATCCGGGCTGTGTTGGTAAAACATCTGCACAGCATAAAGATGGTGGAGAGGTATATTAAGCGAGAGTGGAGGGGAGGTATGAGAGACAGAGAGAGAGAGAATAAGACAGTGATTTGGAAAAGAAAACACTTCGGCTAAATATTCCTGACTGATTGCAATGCACTGCTCAGCACATGCTGCAAGGCTGCAAGAAGCAGGCATCAGGTAGGGTACCCATCTGTTGTTAGGGACCAGATCACACTCTACATAGCAAATGAGAAACTGCCAGAAGCTGAACAACCTAAATTATAAAAATAATCAGCAGTAAGAGTACCATGAAAAATATTTATTCTTGTCTTTGTTAGAACTACCTGTTTGAAAAGCTCTGGGCCTCCCCAGCAAGGGAGAATGGGCAAAGTCAGTATCAGACCTGGGCTTTCCATAAAGAATATATGGAATAACAAGTCTATGGAGGCTTCTGTCTTCTTTAGGCAGAAAAACACCTTCTTGACATTCTTCATGGTCAGAAACATGGGGTTTTGGTGTCACAGAAAAGGATAGAGTGATCCAGCTTAAGCACATCTATGCAAAAAAATCTGTTTTCCCTAAATTATATAGGGCCTGTCTGCCTTGCAAGTAACAATTTAGAAATGAGGACTTGCTCTGAACCTGCTCCATCTCATTTTTATCCAAAAATTCTGACTCCAAAACAAAAGAAGGGCATGATTCAGTGCGGTTTCCTGTGCGTATTAAGTGGATAAGCATCTTTGAAATGAACAAGGCAGACTGTTTAGTCCATCTCAGCATTTCTATGCTATGTAAAAGGAACATTCACTCACAACACTGCAGGTTTTCATTTAAGTTTATAGCTTACTGCTATTTATCACTACCCAGTCACTACAATTTTGATGTATACAAATAAAAGCAAGCACATAATACATTGGTTTCAAATAGAATAATTAATATTATGCAATGCTTACTGCTCTCTGTTTAATACTGGCATCCAATAAATAAATATTTCTAATAATAAAAGTAGAACTGTAATTGAAATAAATCTCATTCCCATTGAAGTATAAATGATGCATTTATATGAAGACTATTCTGTCCTATGGGACAAATTATTACATACAGTAGGCTGGAGAGTAAGAATGTAAGCTCCATGGGGAAAAACTGGCAGGATGCCTGAGAATTTTAAAATTATGGAAATGTAAAATTTGGCCAAAATTCACTATTAATGCATTTATTGTGCTAGTGTTTCTTTAAATATTCTTTCCTTTCATGTCTCACATCTATACACCCAGCCCACTTGTTTAATCATGCTGTTTTTGTTACTTTTATTTCTTGTGGTTGGAAGAATCTGAGAGATAAGTTCATGAAAGCTCCTGCTTTTTTTTCCATTTTATTTTGTACAGTTGAAGATTTGGGGAGTGAATAAGGTCTTATACGTTCATTAACATAGTCGTTATTGCTAAAAGCAAAATAAAAATATGCTGAACAGGCACAGTTTGACTGTGAGTTAAAAATATTTTCCTTCAAAATATTAAGAATTGTTTGAGTACACCTGGCTCAGAAATATTTATTTAATAGCATGTTCTGGAGCTGAAGGACTGGAAAAGTAGCATGTGACAAAATTGCAGTTTCCATGGCAACCTTGATTGTGTTTAATAGCAAGGTGCTGAGACATAAAATATAACTTGATTGGCAGCTGCCCTAAGGCATAAACTCCTGTAACATAACTGAAGTGCAGTTTTGTTTATGAATATTAAGTAACAAGCTACTTTTTTCTGTGCTGCTGATTCTACCACTAGATTTTCAATGTCTAGAAGTTTGTAATACACTCTAAACCAAATAATAAGCTCTCATAAAGCAAAAATTAGAACTCCCCTGAGATGTAAAAGGTAGAAATGTTACTGCTTTTAGGCTGTGTTTGCAAAGATTTAGAGAAGTGAGAGGCTTGCTATTCTTTGTTAGCAATTAAATTTTTTTGTACTGAAGGTTCCCCAGCTTCAACATCTTTAGACACAGGAGTAAATTTCCCTCTGCTTTCCAGAATAACAATAACTTACACTCATCGCTTCTTGTTAGTCACTCTCTCTTTTCTGTTTGATCCAAATCTCTGTTGTCCATATGGTGCTGCTTGATTACAATTTCTTCCCTAGGAACATTCACATCAGAGACAAGTCAGCTGTTTTATTAATTGCAATTCTAACATCATATGGCTAAGTGCTCTCTGTTTTCTCTGCCTGGGTATTTGACAAAAAAGTATGTGGTGGAAATTGAGATAGATGCATTTTATTTGTTCTTCCTTGGGATGCTATGATTATGAGAGTAGACATTTCAAGCCACATCCAATAGTGTCGTTGAAGTGGGATTCTTGTTATTCTTACATGTCTTTTGCTAAATGGTTTATACCCTTAGAATCAGGAAGTCATGTTTCTTGCTGAACCTAAAAGCAAAAGGAAGGAAGAGTGGAAGGAGCTGTCCCTCAGCTGTTCCTCAGAAGGCCCTGGATCCTTCTTTGGACACAAGGTCAGCTCTTCTCAAAAAGGGAGCCAGAGGTCCTGTTCCTCTTTTTAACTCCAGCTTCAGCCTAAAAGAACTTAGTGAGGTGATGTTGATTTCTCAGTCTGTGCTCTCTGTTCCTCTACTGGACTCCTCACTGATGGCTACACATCAGTTTCCTGCTTCAGACTTCTTATCAGAACTAAGGGTTGACTTGAAGACTACTTTACCAGTACTCCAGAGAGGCTGACAGGCAAATTGCAGGTCAGGCAGCTCAGACACACTCTTCTGTACATGTGCAGTCATACTTCAAACTTATTTCTGCTTCTGCTACTCCAAGCCTCCCTCTGTGACTACACAGTGAAGGCAGTTTTTATTACTTTCTCTACTATTTCTCACAAGTAAGAGAGGTCCCTAGTAATAAAGTTTCCTTCTTTATTCTCAGGTTACTTTATAGCTATAGCTTCATGCATTCAAAACTCTTTTAAATCAGAAGAACAGCTTTTCTACCTGAGTTAATGACATCATACTCTGAGTTAAGAAACTGTGATATGAGATCTACACCATCTTGCACTGCCTAATAGGGTGTCATAAAATCAACCTGGTTAGAGCGCTTCTCCAGTTAAGTTTCACTGCTTACTTTATTATATCACTAATCTGAACAGGTCCACTCCTGCAGAGTCATTGCACAAACTCTCCAGATGAAGGATCCTGGAATGAAACTTCAGAGCTGAATACATCCAGCATAATCTTTCTGTCCTTTTCACACTTTACTTGGCTTTTCTTAACAAAGTCAGCTACAGCTATAGTTCACAACTCCTGTGCCATTTCATGATCACTGGGAGAATAATGTTTTTTTCATTGATACCACCAAACCCTAAAGAAAATCTATGCAACACGCGGTAAATATAATCCTGAGTAAAGAAAAACCAATATAATGGTAATAGGGAAAAATACACCAAATACTGAGAGTAAGGAAGAGAAGTCACAAGAAAAATAACATGAGTTAAAAGATATTGAAAGACTATTTTCAAGGCAATATTCACTCTTTATCATTCAGTGTCTTCAGAGTCATCAGCATAGAGACCATATCAACAGATTAATGGATATAGCATCATCATATTTACTGTAGATAAGGAGTAAAGCTGTTTCAGGAGTAAAGGATAAGGAGTAAAACAGTAAGCTGTTTCACTTTGTGTTGGTGTATGACCAAAAGGTTTATGATACACACATCAGGGTACAGCTGAAAAAGATGACATGGTAGTTCAGCACAGGACTGTCAGGTGTATATTACTCTATGAGGAAAGGGTTTCTCCCCCTTCTGTTTACCACTGTTAGACTATTCCTAGTAGTGGTGATAGTTTTCAGATTGTTCTTTTGCTGGAGAGTGTTAGGGTAAGGGACATTCCATCAGTCATTATAAATTTACATTTGATATCATGAAGCAAGTTGTTAGGTAAGTTCATTGCTGCAATGTGTCTGGGACCAGAAAAATCCCAGATTTATAATTTCTGTATAAGGAATATGTTCCAATTTAACCTCTGTGCTGAGTGTCAAAAGAATTTTAGATTGTGATCTGGGCATACTGTTCTACATCAATTTCCCTTGTTTAATAGAAGAGAAATGCAGATCTGGAGGGCAGTCCAGGTAAACAATGATCATGCTCCTGTGTAGGTTATAACAATGACACTTCAAACAGTCCCTTCAAGCAGTTTCTGAATTCTCATCATGTGACTGAAAATGTACATTTCAATACTTTCTTGATCCACAAGACATTAAGTCTTCACTAATTCTAATATTCACCAAAGTACTTGGTTCACAGAAACCTCCTTCTTTATTGAAATCTTGACATCTGTATATCCTTCAGGGTGATTAAGAGCGACCCTTTTCTTCTCTATAGATGGACAGAAAGTTCTGGCTCTCTAAGTCTGCTTCATATGGTTTACATATGTATGTACATGCCATAGCTGTGATCTTGAAACTTCTGATTTGAGAGTAAAATACAGAAATATTTGAAGAATTACACTGACCAAACTTCAGGGGGGAAAAAAAAAAAAAAAGGCAAAATAGAGGATGAATTGTAGAAAGTTTCATCAGTGTATTCTGTCTAGCCACAAATGCAAAAACAATACAACAAAACTGTAGCTGATTGGTGTATTGGTTTTTTACTGATAAATAATTTTACTGCCTTGCTAATCACTATGGACATTCTCATTCCTAAAAATAATAAATTACAACAGCTGAGATTTCCGTTAGCTATCTGGGAAGTATGTGTCAGTCTATCCATGCTTTCTGAATAAAATTTATCCTGCAATTAGTCTGTCAAGGGGTGAGACCATGTGCTTCTATGACATCTGTGGTTAATAATGTGCAGAGGATTGCTCTTACACATCAGTTTTTTCAGCATAGTATACTATAGAGATATATATAGGTATACTTAATATACATACATATATATACACACACTACATATATATTAGAGGTGTGTCTGTGTCTTTCAGTCTGTGTGTGTGTGTGTAATGTATCTACACCCTTTAGAGCAGTGGACTGTCAAGATGTGTAACATTTCTGAATTTCCAGTGGCTTAACATGTTCCCTTCAGACAAGACCATTCTGAAGAAATTGACTGTGAAATAAAGAAACACAAAATTACACTTTATTCCTGAAAGAAGCTACAGAGTGGGGAAAAAACTGGTGATTACAGTCTCAGTGTTCTCATCACCCATAGGAACACTGGTCTCAGCTCTTTATGCTTTGCACTTTACACCAGACAATTCTTCTAGTTGTCTCCACTGACTATTGTATCATGGTCTTTCAAGCTTTCCAAACAGAAAATGGAGTCTTTTCCCACTTTCACTTTTCCATGGGGGAATTTCCATACTACAGCTCCAGCAACTCCATATCCTGAGCAGAGCCATTCAAACCTAATGGTCCTTTCAGTGGCAAAGTATTGTTTCATTAAACTTCAGTCAGGAAATATAGATTGTCTCTGTGGGCTCAGTCATAGCTGCTCAAACACAAGCTGCTTACCAGGTGCCCTTTCACTAAGTTCAGGAAGTTCACACAAAGCTCAAATGCAAGTAATGACCTCATACAAATTAGTCAGCCTGGGGAAAATTGATACATACTTTTTAAAATTCATTCTCAATCTTCAAATCATTATTTTCTCAAACTGGGTGTGATCAGTTATTTTAAGTTAAGAAACAAAGAAATAAAATAAACAAAAGATAAAAAGCTAAATCTGCAGAACTATACCTGTCTTATCTTATGGAATCATAGGATATCTTATTATAGAAGAGACCTTTGGACATCATCTACAAACTAGGTGACCTCCCGTTCAAAGGAAGGGTGGCTTCAAAGTTGTGTCTTGCTCAGGACCATTTCCACTTGAGTTTTGATTATTTCCAAAGACAAAGGCCTTGTAGCCTGTTGTCATGGGTTGAAACTGAGTTGATTGACAAGCCTTTAAGCCAATGCGCTTTTGTGAATTTTGCATATTTAAACCCCGTGCACGGGCGGGAAGTTCCTCTCTCTGGTTCCCGGTCTCCTGAGGGAGAAGCGGGGCCTCCGAGCCCAGGGCGGCCTCCGGGCCCGGCCCGGGCCCGGGCCCGGCCTGGGCTCCTGCCTGCCCTTCCC
>VZTE01003530.1:89531-107402 GCA_013397775.1 Eulacestoma nigropectus
GGGGAGTTTTTGCTTGGAGAGTGCTGGAGGGAAGAGGGTTTTGCTTTCACTTCTTTTTATTTCTTGTTACTTTTAATTCTGTTAGTAATAAACTTCTTTATATTCTTTAAAGTTTTAGGCCTGCTTTGCATTTCTTCTCATCCTTATCTCACAAAGTGAAAAGCATGTGATCAAACCACTACACTAAATTGATGTTTCCGCCCGGTTTGCAAACCAAACCCGCTACACCTGTACAGGAAGCTCTTGATATTTTTTTTTCATTCCATGCAGTTGGAATTTGCATCACAAAAACTTTTGCCCAAACCCCTGCAATCCCTTCACTGAGTACCTGCAAATAGTCTGGCTTCATTTTTTTTTCTGTAATCTTCCATTAAATACTTGAAGACTGTAATTAGATCCACCTCTTTGGTCTTTTCTTCTTCCATCTAAACAAATTGAGCTCTCTTAGTCTCTGCCCATATGTTATGTGGTCCAGCCTCTGTCATCTTGCTTTATTCATGTTTTATTCAGAAATATTCCCCATTTTTAAAAAAAAAAGATCTTTCTTTCTGTTTTCATCAATATTTTTCTGGTCATGTAAGCTTAAAATGTTTCTCATCCAGCTGTTTGATTAAATTTTCTTGATTGCAAGAGTACTTTCACATACAGGACTCACCAGTCCACCCTTTTTTTTTTTTAATTCTTCTGTCCTTAGCTCATGCAAAATATTTTAAATCCAGTTCCTTTCCTCCCTGAAAAACCCACTGGCAAAAAGACATAGAGGCTTTTTCTCATTAGTGAGTTGCTGTTTATTTATACAATAGAAGCTGTATAGCATTTGGGTAAAGTGATAAAGCTACATGATATTAATATTAGGCTGCTCAGCGAGCTGTGGAACTGGCTGTAGTCCATCAGCCAGCTAATTAACAAAAAAAATATGAGAAGTAGAGAGCACTTACTTCTGATATTGCAAAAGGAAAATATAAAGGAAGGAAACTTTTTTAAAAAAACACAAAACCCCTTAACATAAATTGCTTTTTTATCACAGGTAGTGTATACTACAGCATACACTGAGGGTTGAATTATCCCAAATTCCACAGAAATACTGTGTAAAATAGACAGCTATGAAAAAATTTTATTATGAGATCCCTTCCTGCTATGCAAGTTTGATATACTTTCTTCTTCCCCATATTAGATATGAATCTGCTTTCTACACATGTTGTATTGTCCAAGATGTACAATAATCCCAGAAGAGTTTCAAAGACCTGAAGCCATCCTCACAAGAAATGTAGCTCTGCACTGGCTTGGACTTTTGGCTCCTCCCATACTTTTTCTTTTGAACAGAACTGACTCTCTTAGTTGCAGAAATCAGAGAAATTGACAGCTGTTTTCTTTTTTTTCAGAAAAAAGTATAAAAGCTAAATATTAAGTTCAGCTTCTGGACCCATCACACATCATAACTTTTCCAGGTCCTTCCCCACAGAGCAGACTGAAATCATTCCTCTTCCATGTGCCTTCAGGTTATAAAGCAGTCACCTCTATATTGTGCAAAAAAAAAGAGAAATTTCATTGCCTCACAGGAAGGCAAAATAATAATGTGGAAGGGACCTTACACGTTATTAACTACGATAGATGATGTAAATAGGATGTAGGTAGCAGATGAACAAGAGTTATTTCTTTCATTAAGCAATTAAAAAAACCAAAATAACTCATGAGATATTTATTTCTTAAAAAGAAAAAAATGAATTTTGTTTAAAAAATTTTTATGGTTTTTCTAATTAGAATGAGTAGAACAAGATATTTAGTTCACTTCTATTATGGGGTTTTTTTTCTGCTCCTCTTTGTTATGTTAGTACAAAAAAGTAAAGGCAGACTTTTTATTAGGCAAAACTTTTTATTAGGCAAAAAGTTTTTAAGGGAAAAATGTCATTTTAATAATGTATTTTTCTATGAAGACATGAGATACTTTAGTTTAGCTGGTTTCCCAATATGGTCCAACAGTCACCTAAGAGAAAGCCAGGTTCAGGTCCTTGCTTTACCTGACTCATTTCACAGCTTTGTAGATATCACCCAATCACTGAGAGTCTCACTGTGATTTTGCCTAGATGTGTGTAAACATGCAGAGGTAAATCATAGAGTCAGAAAGCTCTGTGTCCAAAAAGTCTAGTGTACAGAGGTTACCAAACACTGTCATTTAGGCATAAATGCCTCAGTCTGCAATGTCACAGCATACCTTTTATGCATTAAATTTGCACTAATATATTAGCAACATGTTGTTATTAACTATTAATTAATCAATAAATTCAATTTTTGTTAATGTCATGATCTGGAATTACACAGGTTGAAGCTCAAGTCTATTTCTTGAATCAATTTCACAGCACTATAGAGTAGACTTGGAGAAAGAAGGAGGACTTGCAGTACTTCCATTGTTTTCGTGGGTCTTTAAAGTGCTTTGCTTTCAGGGCAAGATGAGCCAAATATTAATTAGCTAAATATTAACAAAAGTCTCCTATTGTTTTGTACTTTATTTTCTACTAGACGTATTCCAGTCATCATTCAGAGCTTTCATTCTTGGAAAGTGAAAGGAAGTACAATAAAAGAAGACACAAACACAGATCATTTCCTTCCACACTGCAAGTCCAGATTTTTCAACACCTGAAGATTTTATAAGAAATTAATACAGAGTAAAGAACAAGTCTTTAAAAAGATCTCAGCTTTGAATAAGATCTCTGTCTAAGCATGTTGATTATATAATTCTGACTTGTACGTCCAGGTTCTCTAAAGACATCTTCACCAACTTGATGGAGTCTTTAGACAGCCTACCCAATGAATTGAGTAATATAATTTTCTTATTATATTCAATTTAATAATATTCAGCTTACAGATGGTCCCATAGCAAAAAGGAGTAATTAAAACACAAAAGCAACTCATGGTTCTGAGAATTGAAAGAGCCTGACATTTTTCTTTTTAAGTAAATATCATATTTTAATTGCTGCAGCCCCAAGGTAACCATAAAGTCATGCACTGACAGCTCATGTGGATTTTATGAGGCTATTTACTCTGTTGTTCATGCAAAAAGTTTGTTTAGCAACTGCTGCTGCTCCTGATGCTCAGATCACCTGTAAGTGAGGAAGCATCTTCCTAAATAAGGAAAAAAGTACTTAATATTTTACCTGCAATGAAAAACCCAAGAAAAAAAAATCTGAGTACAAAGTCAAAGTGAGGAATTGTTAAGAATATAGAGATGGCACAAACATTTTTGTTTTCTTGCCTGGCTGTGCTATTCAGCCCCCATTTTTATTGTTATTTTCATTCCATTTAAGAGAAGCTGTGGTTACCCCATCCATGGAAGTGTTCAAGGCCAGTTAGGATGTGGCATTGAATTTAGTCTACTGGAAAGCGTCCCTGGTCATGACAGGGGAGTTGGAACTAGATGACCTTTAACATCTCTTCCAACCTAAAGCATTCTGTGATTCTGTAAATGGGGACATTTTCCTTGACAGCAAAAATGGACTAATATCTTTCATTGGCTAATTTCTCAAGTTTTAACATGAGATTAAAAATGGTTTCAAGGTCTTTTTTATTAGTTTTCCAGGTTTTCAGAGCTTTCTGCAGTTTAATGATTTAGGCCTTACAATATAACACAAGGTCATTAAACCGCTGAGTTTTTTAATAAATATTGTGTCTTAGGAATTTATGTTAGTATGAGGATCAGTTTCTAGTCAGTTTGTTTGTCATCCAGTGGATTTTATGAATTATATAAGCTAACTCAAATCTATGACGTAACTTGCACTCTGGCAATCAGTGATATCAATAATATTTTTGAAGATATGATATATAATTTTTAACAAACAAGTATTTTTAGAAAGTATTTGGATGCTGCAGCAGCAAACAGCTAGTAATAACCTGAAGCTCTATACTGAGATATTTAGACGTCTAATGTAACGGGACTGTCCCGTTTTAGAAAGATTGGAAACAAGTAATTTTAGATTTCATTGTGTGCTTTTCAAACTAAGATTTGATGTCCAATGTTTTATAAAAATTATACTATCTATTCCAGTTGTATCTGATTTTTTTGTCCTAGCTGCTTCTATATTTCACAATTTAATGGCAGATAACTCTATTTCTACTTAACAGAATAAGTACTGTCCATGCCTTTCCACTTCAAAAACCACATCTTCAGCTTTCCTAATCACCTTAAACCACAGTCACCTCTAGCTAGCAAGCTGAAATATTACAATGGGGGACATTTTTTATGGCATAAAACCCTCAATTACATACCATTTAGAGTCAATTGGAATTTGAAGGCTTTCTGCTTATGTATATGTTTGGCATTATTAACTCACATTCTTTTCTATTTAATCCCATGACGATCAATTAACCAGGAAGGATGTGGTAGACCTCAACTGTATGGAATAAAGGACACATTGCCCTTGCAATATGAGACTCAAATAAAGTACTATGTACATGGATTAATAGATTTTACCTTTAGTTATTCCACCATCTTGGCCATGATTCAGAAATGTATAGAAGCACATGCTGGGATTTATGCTCATTTCTTCCGTATTAAAGCCAATGAGGCATAAGCAAATTCTTAAATAAGGTCAAAGAGACGTTAACATAAGAGACTTTGTGAATTACTCTTTCAAAAACAGAAGAAAGAAATAAAGTTGCCAAACTTCAGTATCTGATATGTCTCAAAGTTTAGAACTACACATCTTAGATAGCCTGGAAAGAAAGAATTATTCCCAATTAGTAATGAAGAAATCAATCTATATTTTTTACTATTATATAATAGACTGAGTAGAAGAAATGAAAACTTTGGATGTATCAAAGCGTTTAAAACTATTCTCTTCCTCAGTGTAAGTCAAGCTTCTTTATCTATGTCAATTAAATATTTATTTATTTAAATTATATATTATTGCTTTAAAAATAATGAAAACATTGACATTGTGAAAAAGTGACTTGTTAATCTTGCAAAAAATCCCAAAGTCCTTCTTGCAACTAATTATTACCTTTTGTGAAATCCACAATCATTATTAAAAAGCCAGGGGTCTGGGATTTCTTTGTTGTTCCCTTAACTGGAAAGGAAATTATATATTATTATTCATTTGTGACTTCCCAGAGAATAATCACACTGGGGTGGGAAGGAGGGCATTGTGCTGCAGTAGTTGCAGGCATAAAGTATGGTAGCTTTTTGTCTCTGAAAAAAAAAAAAAAAAGAGGTCTTAAAAAAAAAGCATTTTTTAAAAGCTCTACTTTTAAAAGGCATTAAAGATTTTGTACTGTGGTATAAATGGACATCTGTTCTATAAGCTGTACCTCAACAAGATGACATTGGTTGTCATGTCAAATCTCAACAGGCCACCTTTACTCATGTTCTGCTAAGTTAGAAAAATGCCGCTGCAGCAAAATGAAACATAACCTTTAATATTTCTTTCTTTGGTCTGGGCTTCAGTGAAATGCAAGAGAAATGCAAGAAAATCCTTCCCTCTCGGTGGATTTGGTTTAAGCCAGCCTCTCTCCTTTAGAGCTACTGTCAGCTGGGAGTTTTTCCAAGAAGAAAGAGAGGTTATTTTGTGTTCCCCTTTCAGTCTTTGTCAGAAGAAGATAAAATTAGATTAATATATGTGCCTGTCTACTTTGTTACTGCAGAAAGCTAGAAGTACTGGTGCAAGCCTTGCATTTTATTTAATGTTCCTGGCTCAGATACAAACATCCATAGGTTTTGTATGGATTATGTAATGGAGCTTCACTGCTCTTCAGAGGCATGGCATTAGGACTGATAGAGCTCAACAGCTATCTGTCCCTACCAGAGGCTCTCGGCTTGAAGTACCTCTAGAATTTCCACAGAACTCTTAGTTACAATTTAGGAAATACAGATAACCTAATTTGGCTCAGAGATCACTTGAAACTGTGCAGAGGAAAAGTTGATAAACTTAGTTTTCCTGTTTCCTTGCCATCACCTCTATTTAGCATAACAGTATGCTAAGTACTGTTATTTTTCTTTTCATAGAAGACATTCTGTGTTTAAAAGTGGAAATTAAAAGGGACAATCTCAGCTAAGAGTTTGTAAAAAACCTTCATCCGGCTTGGTCTGCCTATCTTATTTTTCTTTCCCTTCTCAGGGATACAGTATTTTTATTGCACTACTAGAATGAAATTTCCATTAATGACAAGCAAAAAAGAAATTAATGATGACTGAGGAATAGAACCTGGCTAGAGGCATATGGCCCTCACCATGCCTCTGAAATGCTGCTTTGCCAAGAAAATGCTATGTCCCCCCAGAACACTTGCTTTTAAGCCTCACAAGTTGCAAAGGACTGGTTTGTCTTCATCCTTCTCAGATCAGTTTATAAGGACTACAGAAGTCAAGAAGAAGTAACAGATCTGGTCAAGAAAAATTTTCCTTTTTTTTTTTTTTTGTCATTTAATTCTGTTTTTTCTTCAAGAACATCTTTTACAAAGAATGGGATTTTGTTGTCACAAGGAAATTACTCCTGTTCATTGAAGATTAGGTGGTTCCTGTTAATATTCTTCATTCACTAAACACCTGCAAAAAATATTTTCCCTGACATGGAAATCCTAACAGGGTCCTGTTCCAGATCCAATTGGTAGAATGAACGGCAGGAGCTGTATCACCCTCTTCACAGCTCATCTCTCACAGCAGCTATATCCATATGCAGAGATATGAGACACAGTGGCTCTAGTTGCTCAATATGTTTTGAAAGATATCATGTGCATTAAAAACTGGACAGTTTGACTCTTTCAGGAGGAATTAAATAGATTAATTTTTAATTTTAACGTTTCCTTCCCAATTCTTTTCTTTCCCCCCACAGGTGTTTATAAATAGCATCCACAATCCACATGGCATGAATGGCAAATGTAATCATCAGCATGAATGAAGGTTAAAAGGCCCAGAAGTGTTGGGATCTTCTACTTTGGCAAACAAAGGCTGCATTGTTTAGGGGACAGAAACCAGAGCTAAAGATTTGGTTGCACTGTGGGAGTGCTGATCAATCTTTAAACTGATGGTAATACCTTCAGCTGTATTAAAGAAGCCAGAAGAATTTTAGTAGTGTATAAATCCTGCCAATACTGAATCAGAGTGGCTCTTCTGCTCACCTTGTCATTTCATATACCTAATTCTTCATTTCAGCAGCTACTTACAGATTGGCATTTGAGGTTTAATTGATACCTAGTGTGCTGCTAGAATTCAATGTCTCCCTTAGTAAAATTTATTCTTTATTGCGCTCAGGAGAAATATTTTTGTAATTTACTGGGCACTTCTGGGAAGTGAAAACATTATAATTGTCACAGAAAAGACACATGAAAACATGTTTCCCTTTACTCAATTTACTGTTGTGATAAATAGACATCTCAATACATTTGCAACAGAGTAAGACTGCAAAGAAAGAAATATTATTTTACAGACAACATAAATCAATGTCACTCTGCTGATGCTAATGCATTCTCATAAATCTACATGAGCTAAGAATCTGTCCCACAAACCATCTCTCTACTGATACCTTGACTATCCAGTGAATGACTGACACTGAATGTCCAGTTAGCTTTAAGTTATATTTGAAGACACCAATTCATTTTTTCAGACCTAAAATGTGCTTAAACAGAGACAGAATTGTAATGATCCTGAGAGAATTTTCCTTTTTAATAATCCAGAAATTTACATTGTAATAAATACCTGATTCAAAATCATTACAGAACATGCCTCAGGAGATGAAATTAATTCATACAGTATAAGGATGTTTTTATTATAAGTTTTCATACAATTTGTTTAGATTATTTCAAAGAATTGTATTTAGTTGTATACCAAAATAAGATAACAAAGGTCATAAATGTAATATAATATGTAAGTCCCACATCTCTTAATATTGTCTACTGAATAATTTTTCCCTTTTAAGATGAAATTAATATTTTGCTCAAAATTCAATATGAATCTGAAACTAGAAAATAATATTTGGTATAAAAATTTTTGGTTTTTTGTATTTTGTAATCTGTGCTAAAGAAAGTTTTTCAAATAATTGCATTTTTGCAACATTTGTGCATGAAACTTAAGATCAGAGCTGTCTTTTAGAAACAAATTCTAAAACTTAGCAAATGCAGACTTTTTTTTTTGACATAAAGTGTTACTANATATATAAATTATTTTAATTATAGTATTTAAAATTATGAAAACTCTTAACGATCAGGGAATTTGTAATTTGAAAAATAATCTTTATTAATTTTTTATCCTTTTTTTTCCTTTTTTTTCCCCGTCCAGTGTACTAGATTGAAAAATTCTTTTTTTTTTTTTTTTGCATTTGCCTTCAATTTAAAAAAAACTCAACGAATTCTGCATTAAAACAAAGCTGTTAAAGAAAAGACAGTTCTTCAGTGACACAATATTGATAAAATACAGCCAAATTGATTCTCAATTTCTGATCAAGTGATAGTGTGGGAATATCATTTCTATCATTATTTGTCTCATAAAAATATACAAGAACCTTTAATTTTTTGCTTCTCCAAGAGAAATAACACTTAGGAAAAAAATGTATTTGCATGTGCAGGAATGTTTGTGAGTCTGGTGGCTTTCTTTGGGAATGAGAACACACACAAAGCTCTAGTAAGGTGCTTGAAGACTTTTAGTGTAACACTGTATTCAGTTCACATTGGTCAAAACTTTTGGTAACATATTTTATCTTTGCTACTTGCATTTCTTGAACTAGCAGGTATATGTGGGGAACAGTGGATGTTGTGTTGCAAGAATTCAGCAAACAGAACAACAGAAAGAACATTATTTTGTGGGCCATGGAGTAACTGAAACCTTCGTCTTATACAAGAAGATGCTGCCAGTAGGCATAAAATAGTTTAAAAACTATCATGAATTTGTGTTGCCCTGAGTTTGCAGTTCTTCGATGTTTTCAGTTTCTGTAAAAGTTTCTCACGCACTTTCTGTAAACATGGTCATGTTTTGTTAACTGTACTTTATTGTTTTTCATTCCATTCTCCTAGGCGGAGACATTTGATGGATTTTTCCTTTGACCAGTGTGATTGAGAGGTGGTAATTTCTCCCTCCAATCCACGGTGGTTTTTAAGAACATATATAATAAAGTTCGGGGACTCGGACCCCGGCTCTTTCTTGCTTCCCTCCTGACAAGGTGTCTGCATGATTTTTTCGTGTCTGAGTGCGACATCTGGAGTACAGTTAACAAAACATGACCATGTTTACAGAAAGTGCGTGAGAAACTTTTACAGAAACTGAAAACATCGAAGAACTGCAAACTCGGGGCAACAAATTTGCAGCTCATATTGTGTCCTAGTTTTTGATCTGTTTGCCCACCGGCCTTCATGAGGTTATTAAACTCTTTCATGGGTATGTTCTTTTGACTACTAAAATGCACAGCAGTTTATGCATTATTTTTAGTTCAGATAACTCCAATTCATGAAAGTCGATATGTGGGCAAGTGTGTTGTTTTTACTGTCAGGGGTCAGTATTCCGTCCTCATCAGGTGCATCAAAAACTAAAAAATCAGAGTAGGAATTTGAAAACTGGATGTAGATCAGTGCAGATGCAAGGGCAAGATGCAGGGCATCTTGTACATTGCTCATGCATATGATTGCTCTCTCAGAATAATTAGGGGTCTGATGTTCAGGATGTCACAGGTATTAAACTGACTGTCAGTGGATAAATAGCTAAGACTGAAAAATGCAACGATGGATAATGATCAAGTAATGCTTCTGGTTATACATGACAGCCCTTGAATGCCTCAGTTAGACAGACTGCATAAACTGTACTTTGAAGAAAGATGAAAGTTAACTTTGTGTCACTCACATCCAAATTTTATTTTGGAGCACCTCACCCTGGTAGAAGATATCTCAGGTTGTCTGACAGTGTAGCACTTCTAGAAGGAAATAGTATTGCAACACAGTAAGGATAACTGGAGGGGTCACTGATCCATTAAGCAGGAACAAAGCAGCAAAGAAATTACTCAAAGAGCAGAGTTAAGGGAATGACTGCTTATAAGGTGTTTTCAATAATATCTGGACCACAAAAAATCTGATTATTTTGCTGATTCAGTCATGCTTGAGACACTATGAACTTGGCAAACAGCAGTTGTTACCCTCCACCACTTGCTCTCAGAAACACTGTGCCTAACCAACCTGATTGCACAATGATTAAAAGGTCATCAAATCTACTGAAGAATCTGAGCTGTGCAGATAGACAGGGAGAAAAGAAGGAAAACAGGCAGAAACAGAAAATTGTGTACAATCAGCATAAATGGAGAAACAGACCATAAGTAGAAACTGAAGGAGCTAATGCAATTTTCTGCCAGCTAACTTTCCAGGAGAGAAAGCACTAGCCTCAAAGTCTGTCCTTGGAGACAAAACAGAGTGATGGAAAAGAAGTTGCTTGCAGTTAGAAAACTGAAGGAAAGATGGTGATGTAGCAAAAATAATATGAGACATTAGAAATCTAAGGAATTCCTTACAAAAATAAGAAAGTCAAAACATAAGAACCAGGGTTCCTTGGTTACTTGCACTTTACATAATAAAATTTAGTTCAAACTACAGATTTCAGACAAAAAAAGAAATAAAGCTAGTTATGATTGTTTGAAGCGAGCTAGAATATTTCAGTCTTCTATAATGGCAGTGAAAAATCAAGAGCTTCAGTCTTCAGGAAAAGCATATGCATATACATACCCAGGGGATTACAACGTAGAAGATTGCAATACAATTAAATAAACATGCTTACTTCAATCACTCTTCTAAATTGAAATTGAAGAGTTTTTTAGCTTGGGATTTATTATATTTGCTTACTTATTTTTTAAGTCAGGAGACATGTATTTATTTTGGTATGTTGATACCAATAGTGAATCTCTTTTGCCATAAAAACTCTCTCTTAATTTTTCTCTTTAAAAGTTCACATGGTGTTGGGACTGGAAAGATAGGTAAAGACCAGGATCATCTGGAAGGTTCCCATCCAGTTAACGAAGACCATTTAAATACCATTTCTTTACACATAACAAAATCAGTCGAAATATTACTTTTCTGTGAAAAATGTCAGTGTGCCCCAGTATGCTCCAAAGAAGTTGTAGGCAGGAGCAGACTAAGTGACAAAGTTAAAATGTACGCCTCTCATGAGGCTGATGGATGTATCTGTTGCTTACAACTGAGTCGTGCAGTCAAGGCATTCTGCTTAGGCTGGTCCACAAGGCCAAGCCTCACAGGTATGTGGGTACCTTTACTTAACATTCCCTTTTACATGGTACTTTATAACCCTGCTCCTTTTGCAACAGGAGTAAAATTCAAATTAGGGGAGCAGTTCTATTAAGCAGCCCTGAGTACTTACAGAAGAGAAATTACATTTGTGCTTTATAGTATATATGAAAATTTAGGACAGATGTGACTCACTGGAGCTTAAGCAAAGTGAAAACTTATTTTTATCCATTAAATAAGTGGTAGCAAAAAAAAGCCCATTTAATGTCCTATGAATTTGCAGTTCACTTTAGGGGAATTTGCCAGTTGCAGACATAAAACCTGCAATGCAACCTAGCTAAGCAAAGCTTGATTGCTACAAGCACTGAAGCCTTTTCTAAACTCCTGAGTGAACTTGAAGTTATAGATTTGGCATTGTTTGCAGACCACTAAATACTCCAGGTCCCACTAGTCCTGTATTGTCCAAACTCTGGTTTCCACAAATTAGATTCCTAATACAGAACCCAAAGCAGCACAAGGGGAGGGAGTGAGAGAGGGAGGGGGGAGGGAAGGGAGTCATGTGGCTGAAATTGTGGACTTCTTACATAAAAGAAACTTGGAATGTCAACCTTTGCCTGTTTCCCAAGACAATAAATCTTTGAATTAACTGTGTTCATGAGCACTTAAAATGAAAAGCCAGCTCTATTTCCTGTCAGCCACTTTAATAAAACGAAGCACAGAGAGGTAGAAGTAAGATCAAAGAGAAAGAAGGCAAAAAAAAAAGCTGAACAGGCATATAGACTTTGGCACATAGAAAATTAAAACAGTTTAAAAATTGTCTTCACTTAATAGCAACTCAAACTGTTTGAAATAATTGCTGTTCAGCAACAGAGATAAAGATACACTACGTCACATAAATACCTAATGACTTCAACAAGAGGAACTAACTATAATGGAGTGTCATATTAAAATATAAAAACCACCAATGGAAGTTGCAGCAGCAATCCAATCTCTAAAGTTGCATTTTATGGCGAGCTCCAGGTTTGGTGATTAGTGATGGGTGCAAAAGCATTATAATTCACAGCAAACCTGATAAGTACCATTGTGATTATCCTTTTTAAATGCAAACAGCAAAGAGGACAACTGTAAGTGTTATTCAGAAAGCTCTAGTGCTGAAAGCATCTTTTAAAATGTCAAAATGCAAGTAAATTTTGAAAAGCTGCATAAAATATTTTCTAACACTGTGAAATAATGTCTTCCGGAGCTTTCAAGGCAACATACACAGAGAATGAAAACATTTTTGATGTTTATCTTTAGGGTTTTTATCATCACAGATGATAAATTCAACTTCATTTCATATTCAAATACTGGTGACTGAATAAAGGATGCAAACCTTTCAAATGTGCAATACAAATATCAACTGGGGAGAAAATGCCGTATAGTACTATAGCATGCATATAGATTTTATCTCAAACATGTATGTTGAAAATGGATATGTTATAAACAGTTATATAATAATATATGACAGTAGAGATTGTTAATTTTATGAAGTTATAGCTAATGTATTCAAATACATTCATCTTGTCATTTAATTTTTTTCTTACAATGATAGGAAAACAAAGAAGAAGGATGGAAGAAAAAGTTTAAGGTTATTTCATTCCGCTAACATTCATTTAAAAAGAGGAAAAAAGGAAGGTGTAACTCTTGGTTATTTTTCCAGCTAGATTTAAAGTAAACTTCAAGGAATTATTCTAATTGAATTATATATTTACTTAACAGTTAAGGAGTTGCACTAGCACAAGTACTTCTTCTTCCTTAGAAGCTCCAAATGTTCAGGATCTGAAGAACAAAAATCTTGGCTTATAGAAAGAAAACTAAATATATGGCCTTCCTGTTCAGTTCTGCCTCTTACTCTTCTGTATCCATGGAAAAGTATACTCATCTGTACAACCACGACCCTTATCCTTTGATCCTTTGATCTTGACAGAATTCCCTCTACTAAAGAAATTCTGAGAAAGTCAACCTTACTTTTTAACCAATCTAGACGATAAAGGAATCACCTGTATCATTGAATTACATATTTCCAAATGCATCACTCAGATTCCTCTGATTAGCTGTGCTTCATAGTAAAGAAGTATACTTAGAGTAGGTGGATATGTTTTTGTGACTTAAAACACCAGTATCAGGACTCATAAATTACAGCACTTCTCCCACAACTGCTGCCACAGTACGTGAGACAGGGTATTGTTACAGTCTTCCATCTCTGGTTTCATTTTTTTAGATATTTTATCAGCTGATGCAAATTAGACATGCCTTCAGGTCATTTTAACTCACCATTGACATGATCATCTCACTTATAATGACAGCAGTCAGAAGAGTGCAAAATAAAATTCAAGAACAAAGGCATAACTAGCATTTTTTGTGGCTCAGCCATTACCACTAGGCCCAAATCTTTCATGATTTCAAGTTGTTCTTAAGTGCATTGACCCACCTCCCTCAAAAACTCACTGCAATATCTTCTTTATCATGCAGTTCTTAATTCAGATAGTACACAGAAACAACATGGTAAGACTCAAAAATTTTCATGAGGTTAAAGAAATAAACCTTCAGGAAAAGCAGTATCGTTCCCTAGTGTTGTCTGATGTGAAAGCATACCTTCATACTGTTTTTCTTTTCGAAATGTGTAGAAAATTAAAGAAATCCAGGATGGACTATTAGACATGCAAAACTAGTCCCTGTTCTTTTACATCTATATTACTCCATGTATCTAATTCAACCCCTAATATTAAGAAGTAGTTTGGAAACACTCGGTGTACACATTTATCCCTGGAAACTGAGATTCCAAGGGCTTGAATGGTTAATGAAACATTGTCAGATTTCCCAGCAGTCATATTAAGATTTATCTTTCATACCAATATGACACAAAAGCATCAAAACTGCACTCTTGACGTTCATTCATGTAATTCAGTTAAAGAACATCAATCTTCTTTTCTTTTCTTGGTCAAGTGGAGATCATGCTGGTTCATTTTAGGAACAACTTGCCCATGGTGTATTAAATAGCACATTATGTGTCAGTGAAATGTGATATGAAAAAAGAGGGATAGCAGAAGGAAATGTACCTCACAAAAAAAAAATTAAAGTATCTATGAATTATCTCTTCTGTGCTCTGCAAGATGATTGTCTGCACCCAGTCAAAGACAGTATCGTGTAATCAGTTTTTACTCAGAATTTGATGTCTCTCCACTCCAAGAAGGAAGAAACAGAGACCAGTTAAAAGATGATGGCTGAGATTAAAAGGAAAAATCAGTTATCAAAGGCAAGACTCAAAAAGACTGAACTGCCTAAATTAGAAAATGGAATCTGAAACCTGAGGCTTGGTGGCTGCCTGGGTTTCCTAGGCACTGGTATTTTGCCATATCTTGTTGTTCAGGCTTTTGCAGGTGAAGCCCTAACTGTGGTATACCTCTTTGTGAAAATTAAAAATAAATGCTACTCAATGACACTGACTTGGGACAGTGGCACAAATATCCAAAATGCAGACTTAATTTAATCAATGCCTACCACTGCCACCGAGTTTTCCGTAGTAGTCAACTACAGTGAAAAAAAGCTCTCCTCAGAAGAAGAGGATGCAAGCCCAAATTTCTTATCTGCCAGGTGAAGGCTCTATCAAGAGTCAGGTAAAAGTGTGTGCTCAGGTCTCTGTGTGTGTAAAGATACATGGAAATATGGGGCTCATTCGTTTTTCTCTCTTATTGAGGATATTATCAGAAAGTCGTATTATTCATTTGTGATTAAAATATATCTGACATTGCAATATTACTTACACTGTTTACAAGATCTCCTCAATATGATTTCTTAATTTTGCTTTATGCTTCTGACATGTTTCAGTCTAATTTTTAATTACATTAACTACAGCACAAATTTAATGTAACTAGAATTTTTAAATAAACATATCCCAAAGTTGTATTCCATACTTTTGCTATTTTGTCAACAGTATCTAATCCCTATTTATGTCAGAAAAAAAGTTTGATGATGTAATTTTATTTTCAGTAACTTAGGAAGCTTTTCAAAGTAGCAAGTCCAGACTTTCCAGGTTCTGAGTTTCATTGATATAAAAATATCTGTGAGTTTTATACAGATTATTTCAAGTACTAATGTCGCTGTCCATAGCGAGAGCGGCGAAGAACGGCACAATCAAAGTTCAGGAAATAGTGGAATCTTTAATTAATTATAAATCGGTTTATATAACTTGGTTCGCAAGAATAGCATGGTACTATTGGTCCCTCGATCAACCACCTCCTAAAATGATTGGTGGAGGCTAAACTACATCCATTTCAAACTATTTTCCTCAGCGTACCATAACAACACTTCACAACAAACTCCAGGTGCAAAGATAAAGAATTAGTTTACAAAACCGTCTTCACTGTTTTCGGCTAGTCTGTGTGAGAAAGCAATGCTCTCACAGAACACTGAGAAAAGGCTGAAGAATTTCTCTGCTTCTAACTTTTCAGCATCCATATACTAAATTCAGGACTATGTACTTCATCAGACTGCAAGACCTCTTCTACCACACGTGGACTTAAGTACAGTTGTCCCTTTACCCTCTACATTGCCCTCGTCTTTGTGCTAAGCAATAAGGTTACCGTGACCTTCTTTTAGAGTGTGGTTGTCCATTAAATAAATGTTAATTCATCCCAGCATCATCATTCTAATAGACTATAATGACCTTAGGTTCCTTCTAGGCTGAAATGAAGACAATTGTTTTACTAAATGGTTTATTCCAAAACTTAATTAGATTGTGAATCCTTTAAGAAGTACACTAAAACCCTTCTAACAATGCAAACCTTTCACACAGAGTCAGACAACCCTAATTGTTCATCTTCTAGACCAGTGTTAAAATGCTATTAGCACAAAAATTGTAACTCTGGCTACCTTGCCATGTCAAGGTATTCTGGACAGGGAGTGGGCCATATCCATGCTACTATAGTATCTCTTGGTGGGAAAATATTTAATTGAAGTTGTAGATTTCAGACAAGACCCAGCAGACTATAAAAGAGATAATCACACTCAATGTTCTTTGAATCCTAAATTCAGCATGCTTGCCCTTATTTCTCTCTGTATGGTCTGTGGCAATGAGCTTTCCATCGTAGTCTGGCTTTTTTAGCTTTCCTAAAACATATGATAAGATTAACACATATTCCAAAGATTTTCTGAGAGAAATTAGTATGGATTGGGGTATTTTTGCATCAGGTGAAACCTCGACTAGATTTTGGTTGGTATGTATATTTTCTTAATAGTTATTTAATGTGAGAAGAGGAACATTCATTTTAGTTGGGAAAAATACACACTACAATTATATTTTACACTTGCAGTGGGCTAAAACTTTTGAAAAGAAAATTAGACAAATCACAGACAAGAAAATATTTTGAAAATAATAACAAGCACAACAGGCTATTAAAAACCTGAAAAATATCATCCAAATTTTACTTTTTTTAGCTGGCATATTCTTTCCCTCTTAAAATAATAAAACTAAATCCTTGAGATAGCTTTGTATGACATAACACTATCTTTTCCCAACTTTTCTTTCTGCCTTTTAGGAGCTATTTTTTGCTACGCCAAGGTAGACAGCTCAGCCCCACACATCTGCTCATTCACATGAAAAGTGAAAGTGAGAAAATTTGTGGATTGTGATAAAGATACATTAATAGGTGAAGTAAAAGCTGTGTGTGGAGTTGTTTCCAGGAAAGTAGGGCTGCATCAAGGGTGTTGGTTACTCAGTAAAATGCCATGACTTCAATTGTCTTGTCCTTCTTTCCCTAGGTTTTTTTTTTGGCTGAGTACAGCACCATATAATCTGAAATATTTATTTGGTCAGTGGGAGTCAGCTATCCTGGCAGTCTCCCCTCCCAGCTTCTTGTGCACGTCCATCCCACTCGCACCGACTTGCACTTCTCAGTAATAGATAAAACATTGGTGTGCTATCAACATTGTCTTGGTCACAAATCAAAACCCGCACCATACAAGCTTCTGTGACTAAAATTAACTCTACCTGTGAGAAAACCAGTACAAGAGCTTATTATTACTGCATATGATTACAATAAAGGTGTTGATAAGCATGAAAAACATTAGAACTCTACCTGAACCTCTACAGTGTTTCTCCAATTCCTGTGTGCTATAAGGTTCACTCAAAAGATTTACATGGTGTTATAAGATATCCTAGGAAGGATATATCTACTCTGTTTACTTCACTTCAGCCTATATTTGTGAGATTTTTCAAGTCCAGTGCCAGATCCAGCTATTAAATGGGCACTAATTCTTGGGTAGCACATTAATCGATATTAACAAGCAGGGCCTGCGAGTGGTTAAATATTATTATCATTATTATTAACTATATTGACAGATAACAAGACTGAAACACTTAAAAGTTCTTTGGTTATGATTTAAGGCTGAGCGGGACTGTAATGGGTTGAAACTGAGTTGATTGACAAGCTTCTAAGCCAATGCGCTTTTTGCAATTTTTGCATATTTAAACCCCGTGCCAGGGCGGGAAGTTCCTCTTGATCCCAGTCACCTGACAGAGAAGGGGGGTGGTCCTGTGAGCCTCCGGGCGGCCTCTGGGCCCATCCTGGGCCCGCCCAGGCTCCTGCCTGCCCCCCTCACCCCTCTCCCTTCCCCCAGAGCTGCGGGCAGCTAAAC
>VZTE01003530.1:108030-145155 GCA_013397775.1 Eulacestoma nigropectus
CAGAGAACCTTTGTGTTTGGGCTGGAAGAATTCATCTTTAAAAGGACTTGTAACCCCATATGATGGCCCACGAGTGCAGTATGAATATACTGTGGCATTTTCATGGGAGAGACATTTCACTTAAGTAGATAGTTTCCAAGCAGACTACTGAGTTGTGAAGGATTTCCATGGCATTGCAGAAGGGAACCCTTTTCCCTATGCATAAGAAAGAGATTTTTAAGGACTGCAACGCTGACCAAAATTGTTACCCTTTGTGCGATGTGGTAAAAAGAGGGGGGAGTGCTAGAAAGAGAAAAGGGAGGGGGGGGAAGGGTTTTTGCTTGGGGAGTGCTGAAGGGAAGAGGGTTTTGCTTTAACTTCTTATTATTTCTTGTTACTTTTAACTCTGTTAGTAATAAACTTCTTTATATTCTTTAAAGTTTTAGGCTTGCTTTGCATTTCTTCTGTTCCTTATCTCACAGAGTGAAATAAATGTGATCAAACCACTACAGGGACTGACTGTACCCATTTTGGGGTTTTAACTTCTACATCTGTATGGATCACCCTATGCTTCTGTTCAGTCAAATGATAAAATTAGGCTCAAAGCTCAGTTAATCTGACCTATTTTGTCTATATCACTTCTTTGTACTTTAGATATTTTCTTTAGGATGAGATGAACCAAAGATGTTCTTTCTCCCATTTCATGACAAAATGAATCTAAATGATCTAGATGGCAAACTTGGACGTAGTTTACCACACTTTACCTGATGAATCCAGATACAAATAGTCTCGTGACTGATTTTATTCTATTTTTGACACCAACTAACTCTGTCATCTAAACTACTTTAAATGTTGAAATATTTTCATGACCACAATGTTTTGTCATCTAAAATTGTCAACACTCTCAACAAAAGTTCTAACACAATGAGATACTTTATCTACTCACACTCAAACATAGACCACAAAATGGTTCAGCCAAAGAACAGTTTTTGTAGGAGGGCACAGCTATTATCTTAGCGTCAGAAGGCTGTTAGAAACTAATAAATTGGGCATGTTAAATGGCCACAGGTAAAAAATTATCTCTGATATTCTGGTGAAATAATCTCAATATGAGAAATTTTAACAAGCCCTTACTTTTTTTATTGAGTCAGTACCACCATATTCTGTGTTCCACTACACTGATACAGGGACTCTCCTAATAGTTGTAGACTACCACTGCTACTTACTAACCAAGCGTACTTATTAACCAAATGTTATTAAAATAATAATAGTAATAATAATAATAACAACAACAATAATAATAATTTCTTCCATTTTTATTTATGCAGGAAGAAAATCACTCATTTAAGATTCTCAGCAACATATTCCATTGCACCTTGAAGATGATTTATAGGTCCTTGGCAAATATTCTGGGGAGATAAAAGGTATTAAAACTGGCCAATGACAAGAGATGAGGTAGGATGCTGAATCCTCAGTTACACAGATTTAGTGGTTATGGACTTTAACAGAAGGGCAGTAGCATTTATTCTAGGAAATTCTGTCTCTGACAAACAAAAGACACTTCTACAGAAGATAAACTTTTATTTTGCTGTAACTGAAAAGCTGCCTCACTGTGACATCAATAACTTTCTCTGTAGGATGAATATGTTTGCTGACACAAGCACCTAGACATTCCTTGTTACAGTAGACGTGGTGCAAGAGAAAAGTTTCGCAGTTTGGGTTGTTTCCTGCCTATATATTTCACCTTTCTCTGAGATGTTATTATTGTTATAATCAGGTATATAATACTATTCTACCATTTCACTATTTTTGTTATCTACTGCATTCACACTAGCTTTTTCACTAGTCATGGAACACCAAGTATCTTGTGCAAAAACAGTGTAAGGCAAAGAAGACACCAGTTAAAAGAAGAAAACAAGATGAGAAATATGGAGTACAGCAAGGCTCCATCACTATCTCTAAGTCCATTCAAAATATGACTGTACTACCTCTTGGCTTCAGTTAGCTTCACAAGCTTGATTCTCCCTAGTTATGCCTAGAGGCCTGCAAAGATCCTTACATTTTGCCTTTTAAGGCTTGTACAAAAAATTAACTGACTATACTATTAAAGCTATACTAGTTTTTGGCATCATTACACATTGTTTCTTTACAGAAAATTTGCAAGAGACTGTAATCCTGAAAACCTGTAGACAATAAAGGTTTTTTCACACCATTATGTAAATCAACTAATTAAAGGTGCAGAAATTATAGATTTGAGAGTGGCGACATCTGCTAAATATGACTTTTTCTCTGTATTTTCTTCTTCAATAATGTTGGGGACGACTGTGTTACATCTCAGAGTTTTTTCGTTCTTCCTTCACATACCTTTGTGTTGCTTATATTCAATTCACATCTAAACTTCACAAACACAATGTTTAGAGATTTACTTTCTTTCAAATAAAACCTGAGAATACGGAGAAACAGATAACAGCTTCAGGAAGGTCAGGAAATAATCTGTCAGTAAGTATTGGCAAAAAAACAAACTGCTGTTACAACTGAAAATGAATGCAGGTCATCAAAGCAATACTCCAGACTGTTTGACTCACTCCCTGTAATGGGAGCTTAAACACATATCTGAAATGTAGAGGACTATTTGGAGATAAGTAAATTTGGAAGTCCAAATCTCTAGCTGGCAGAATTCTTCTAAGGTGTTTGACTAATGTTCTGACCCATCTCTGGTAATGGCTGTAATGGGTGCTTAGGTATAGAAAGAGTTAAATACGATGAGGGGTCCTGAGTATATTCTCACTGTCATCCAGTAATAAATAGCCATTGAAATATCTACTAAAATTTCCCTGCCCCCGTTCTTAAATACATCACTAGTAACTACTGCCTTGGTCTGCTCTTGCCAACAAAGGCAGACGAACAAATAATTCTTCTAGAACTGCAGTTATCAGCAGACATATCAACCTGTATAACCCTTCTAGATTCTTCCTGATATTAACCCATACAAATAAATGGGCAGTTTTAATATCTGTGTCTTTATCATGTATTTTGCAAGCTTAACTTTCAACTAAAAGAGTAACTGCCACACTGAGGGCAGCTTTTCTTCTGATTATCTCTCAGATAACTGTTTTGACTACAGACTAGTACTCTTGAATTTTCCCAGTTTGATCAACTAATTTGCCAGTCTTCATTAAGGACACTAACTTCTCCACAGAAAAAGAGTATTCCCCTTCTCTTACTCACACACACAAAAATGTGCATCCTTGTTTTATGATGTTTCTTCATTTTCCAGCTGGTTACAGAGGTAATCCAACTAGCTATTTTAAATTCAACAGCTGTAAAATTAGATGAGATGAATTTTTTTTTTAGTGCAGCAAAATGATTCCTAGGAATGTTAAGTGACAAATGTGTATATTTACCAGTTCTCTGCAGCCAGAGCTGAATAACTTATGCATTTTCAGATTTATGTCAGATTCTTGGAGTTACATTGAAGAACAGGGCTGTAGCTTTTGAAATCCTTTGCATGTGTAATCTCACAGTTGATGCAAATCAGCATTCGCAAACAAAAAATACCTGAAGCATGATTTGAAGACAGAAATCTTTTGCTGTGGTATATGCTTCCACTGTTTTTTTTATATACATAAATTCACTTTCTGGAAATCCACATTACAGGATAATACAAGAAAAAAAGAGCAGATTAAACAATATACAGACTAAATTCTGGCATTCCTAAATAGCATGATTAATTGTCATTATTTTGCTGTAAATTTGGTAAAAAATATATGTATAATTATATGTTTATACATAGTGCTCTCTACTTAGTTTAGACTAAGTATTGCATAATGTTAAGCTGCAAGCACTGTACTAACTACACATAATAAGAACTTAGTCAAATGTTATGGTGCCACCTTTGATAAAATTTTATTGGAAAGCTGCTCATAAAAACTTATAATTTCTTGGAATGCAATTTCACATAACAGTCTACAGTGAATTTTAAAATGTTAAATTAGAAAATGTCTTGTAAAATTAAACTACTGCTTAATGCATAATAATATTTCATTTAAAACTTCCAGCAACATGTTGTGGTATTATTTAAATAAAGAGGAAAAGTTATTAAAATAGTTCCTTCGTTGCTTTACCATTTTAAAATGAATTGCCTTCTTAAATACGTGAACTATTTTGGCAGAACGTTTGAAACAAAAAGCTAATGGAATACAGCTGTTCAGAGTTAACTAAGATGAGTCAGTGGTGAAGATGACCAACCTGGCTGAACAGAGAAATTTGTCTGGAACTCAGGAAAAAAAAGAGAATTTATGACATTGGGTAGAAGGGGCAGGAAACTCAGAGGACTACAAGGATGTTGTGAGGTTATGCAGGGAGAAAATTAGAAGGGCCAAAGTTCAACTAGAACTTTTTTTGGATAGTGCCATAAAAGACAATAAAAATGTTTCTGTAACTATGTCATCAGTGAAAGAGGGTCTAAGGAGAATCTCCATCCTTTAGAGGATGAGGGAGGAAACATAGTGACAAAGGATGAGGAAGAGTTTGAGGCACTTAATTCCTTCTTTACTTAAGTCTTTATAGTAAGACCAGTTGTTCTCCAGGTACCCATACCTTGTCCTATCACTACCCACCCTTGTAAAAAGTCCCTCTCCAGCTTTCTTGTAGGCCTAATTTAGGCCTACTGCTGCTTGGTCTTCCTGGAGCCTTCTCCGGGCTGAACAATCCAGCTCTCTCAGCCTGTCTTAATAGGAGAGGTGCTCCAGCCCTCTGATCATGTTGGTGGCCTCCTCTGAGCTTGCTCCTATAGGTCCATGTCATTCTTATGTTGAGAGCCTCAGAGCTGGACACGGTGCTCCAGGTGAGGTCTCATCAGAGTGGAGTACAGGGGAAAAAAAGCAAAGATAAATTTATAACTTTACAACATTCTCTGTGTTACTTACTATATAAAGATGGAACATCTGAAGGGCAGACACAATGACCAAAAATCTCTGATAAGGGAAAATCAAATTCAATAAATGGAATAATTACTCTGATTCACTAACAATTTCTGTTATTTATTTCTATTGTCCATTTGCCCCTTAATTTGTGTTTGTGTAAAGGAATGTCAGAAAAATAGTTTGTGAAAATTTCAAATTAAGTAAATCACTATAATACCAACCCTGGAGGGAAGGTTACAGATGCTGGAGGAAGCTTAATCTGAATCAATAGCCAGAGAGAAGGATTCACTCATTTCTTTTTACACTTAAATGTAGCCTGCAGTTTCTCATATGGCCGGCAGAAACTGTGGGTGGCTGATAAGTATCAGGAAATTCTCTCAGCTTGAACTGCTCTCAGTGTTTTGCAAAAGCAAAAGGATATAAGCGTTGAAAAGAGTTTTGTGGTAATTCGTCTCCCCTTTTCAAAGCTAATTAAACACCAAAACTTTCTATATCATCTATCAACTGGGTTTTATTTATTTATTGTAGAAAATAACCACATCACATATCAAAAGCAATAAATGATAAAATATAATTCAGTATTCTATGTACTAAATCTGAAACGCACATTAATGGAGCACCAGCAAGTTTGACAAAATGCCATGGCATAATTATTTCCTAATTAGCTAGTGTAGTCAAACATGTAGAATTTACTGCTACTTACATGACTTTTCGTTGTAGAACTCAAAAAAGGAAATGATAATGGCTTCATGCTGTAAAGACAATTCTTCTTGGTTTTGGTTCATCTGCTTAGATAGTTTCAAAATGACATTGTATGCTGAAAGACCTCATGTTTAGTGTCATTTTTTATTTCATTTTGAAATCTCTCTAGAGTATGAAATACAAAATGACAAAGACACTGAATTGAATATTAAGTGCATGTCACAACTGTGTGTTACTATGTGCTAGCCAAGATCCTAATGCCAAGTCTTTATTGTAAATCACATTGATCTATAATTACAATGAACGGTTAAGCTTTTGTATTCAAAGAGTCTTTGGAAATAAATCAATGCATCATACAGAATCAGTACCAAATGTGTGCAACAGAAAAGTATTTCTGCCTAGAAATATTGTAAACTTAGATTACTCTCAATTAGTACAGATTTTTTTTTATATTTAAAACTAAAAATGAGAAATATTATTTCTTTTCCTTTAATAAAAAATAATGTTTGTGCAAGTCTTTGTTCAAAGAAAAATTTTCTAGAGGCTTTTTTGAATTCTGAAAGGAATGATCTAATGAGCTGTATTTTTCAGCTTGAGGAACAAAACCTCCAATTTAAACTCAACCGATTGATATGGGTCAATCTGAAAATAAAGGCTGGCATTTTGAAAAGTGTCTGTGTTCCCAAAATGAGAGCACACAAGTATATTGAGAGAACAATATTCTCAAATTCTACTGTGACTTTTTGATGGAGATCAGGAAAGCATTTTACCAACAAAGAGGTTTCAGATTTCTTCTAACATGGAAGGAAGGAACATCGGAGATAATTCTACCACACTGCAATACCTTTACTTTCTGCAGTTCACAGCTCATATTTAGTAACCTTCTAGTTATGAAAAGTGAATTGTTGTATCCAAACAAATGAGGCAACGTAAAAATGAACAGAGTGGAATTATGTGCATTGGGATTTTTTTTACATGGTAACATCCTGTCCTTAGATAAAGGGCCAAGAGATTCTTCATATCCCCCAGTATGACAAGAACTCTACAGATCTTCTATACCCTGTCATGTCCAACCAAACATTAGAAGTAACCCCACACAGACACTTGTGGATTTTCTGATAAATACTGATATGATCCTACTTTATTTAACTTGATAAGGTCCCATCCCAATTTAATGCTTAAATACCTATACAATTACAAAGGTAAGGTAGACCAGACTCTATTATATGCTACATGAAGACTGTGGGTGAGGAAATTTAACTGTTTGCACTCTGCCGTCTCAATGCACCTTATCAAGCAACATTTAACTTATTTTATGTAACTTAAAGCTGTGCTTTGAATCAAAAAGCAGTGGTACAAAACAGGATCTGGTGGGTTGAAGATCCAAACCTGATAATCTACATCTTTCTCATTGCATGTATACATGTATGCATGTAGCGTCTGCTTCTTTCATTCTCCACTTCTCAAAACTTACATTTTCAGAAAACCATTGTTGAGATTCAGAGTACATGTTGCATACTATAGAGATCCTGTAAAACAATGTATATTTTCAAAAAACAAGGGAAATTCCAATTAATAAGGTCACATATCTAGACAAAGATGAACACTTTTCTTCACCATGGCACAGAAACCTGGAGTCAGAAGGGGAGTGAAGAGCATGGAAACATTTGCAGTGCCTTCTGTGATTTTTCAAGTTGGCAGCAGTCTCCTGTTACAGAACTGATTCTTTTACAAGCATGTTTTGAACAAGAATGACTCAGCTGACTCAGGTCAGGCATTCCTCATTCAGCAACAATGAAAACAGGTCAAGCAGAAGACTTAGAACACTCATACAGAAGAATTGTCATCACCTCCACCTCTGTCATTTAGTGATCCATAGGTCTAAGTTCAGTGACCAATTGCATATATCACAGTATTGAAGGATGCATTTCACTTATAAATGGTGTCCACAGACTTCGAAATCTTCCTCTGAAGCTTTAGCTGGCATAAAGAGGGATTTCAGTTAGAAGATACAAGCTGCCTACATATTCGATGGAGAAAGATAGCACCTACCTCTTCTACAGTGCTTTTCATAAGCACATCTTAAAGTCCTTAAACTTTTGGGGGTTTTAGTCCTTAAAAGTTGGGGTTTTTTTCTTCCATCATGTCCTTATTTCTCTATACTTTTTTCAGAGGTCCTACTCATAATCAAATCTGGCATAAAGTTTCCTGTAATTTAGAATTTCAAAAATTAATCAATAATTTTAGAAATCCTTCTTCCAAAAGGCAGAAATTTGCCTCACTGACGTGCAGATGTCCCTGAGGTGAATTAATTTTCTCACTACGCAGTCTGTAGCAATTGACATAGTACTTACCTGTAGACTTTTTGATTTACCATTTTGTGTGAAATATTCCTTGCAAAACAGCAGAGTGGTTTTAAACCTTTTTTATAGACTCTCAAACTGTCAGTCCCACTTGTATCTAAAGGAGTTAGACATTTGTCCACCAATATTAGCTCCAAACAAAAACCAGATATGATGCCAAAGAAACAGCAGCTCATTGACTAGGAAGCCTATGTGTTATAGGCCCTCAGAAGATAAACTTTCCATAAGAGAAGCTTTGGGGACTGATTTCTAGAAGGGAAGACCAGAGTTTAATTATACAAACATAATGATTTGAAAGATCTTCTAGATGCAGCTATCTACAATTTAATTGTCTAAACTAAGCTTGAGGCCTAGGATGTCTGCATAGACAATGTAGAAACAATTAAGGAGAGCTATCGCCGTAGATTTTTGAATGGAGAAAAAAATCACTAAAAATGGAGGCAAAAGAAGCTGCAGATTGTTCTCTGGAGATGCTATCTTGCCAGAATGATTACACAGATTAAAAGTCTATCATTTAGGTACCTATATTTAAGTAAAGTAAATCCCATCTTCATTGTCTCAAAATTTTGAAATTTCTCTTCTAACACACCCCCAAAATGTCCACTAAAAGGATCACTCTGTTGATAGCCTTTGAAGTCGGGATTCCACGACACTTAACATATCACTTTAATTATAAAATGGTATTCTTGAAAGGATATTGGTTTATTACAGTAAAACCCAGTGAGTCGATGCTAACTTGTTTTGAATGCTCTAAATTTTCCATGGACTCAGAACTTTTAAAATCTTGTTTTTAAATACCTCTGAGGCAAACTGCGAAAACCAGACTTCCTACTGTAGAGCTGGTCACTCCTCGGCATTCTAAACTCTGAAAACTGTAACTGATAGTTCTGCTATTGAATGTGTTTGCATTTTCCACAGCAGGATAATACATTTTCCTATTTATAAACTCAAAAAATTCTTCAGTAGTTACCATAACCTGCCTACACAAGTGAAAGCTTATTTCTTTGTGCTCACCATGGTGTAGCTCATTTCTCAATGCACAGAGAAGGCCATGGTAAATAACATTTTAACACCCACTTCCTAGTTCATATTGAACAAACAGAATGTATGGCTAGCCCATTTAAATAGAAAAAGGTCAATAAATACATAGGAACTGTTAGTCATGTCTGTAATCTGTCACATACAGCAACAAGAATCACCATTAAAGAGGTAAAAAACCTGATGTTACAGGTCTTGCTTTAGCTTCACTAACTGTAAAAAACTGGCCCTGCTCTTATTTCTCCTCCTTTCTATGCTTCCTGCTTTTACCTGCATTACAAAAACAGCACTGTGATCAACACGCTGATTCTCACCAGAGGGGACTTGAGCTGAAGGCACATGAGATGCAAGCTGTGCCTTTCACTTAGGTCTGTTGTGAACACGATTTACTACAGAACATGTTTCACAGCACCAATCACAGGTAACTCTAGAAGAAAAAATTCTAAGTGAATTGGGAGAGGAAGTGAGATGAAGGTTACAGGATCAGACAAAGCAACCACCTCCGCTGCTTAGCATTTAAAAGAGAGAGAGGTAAAATGAAAGAATTGTTTTATCATGCTTGAATATCAATTCCAAAACTGAAGATAGCTTTAGTTTCAACTAATATTTTAAACTTTTACAGTAAAGAAAAAGAGGAAAACTACCAGTTGAATTCACATTCTTAGTAGCAATTCTCCATGGACTTAAGAAATGGTAGTGTTTAAATGAAATTATGTTTCATATTTAGAAGCTGAGGTAATTATTGAAAGCTTCACTTGCATACTGGCCTTGAGCTTGATTCAGTTTCCAGGCCTCACTTTTTTTTTGCTGCTGACTTCTTGAAGGAATAACCCATGTTAATTAATTCATGTTTATACCCCTCATGTCAACCAATTATCAGGGTAAGTTTTAGTTCCCTTCGTTTCCCTTGAACTGTAGAAAATATGTGTAAAAAGAATCTTAAAACACATCTAGTCCAGGAACATTATAAATTAGCTGCAAAAAGGCTGTTGTAAAAACTTAAAAGAAAAGTGAAATAAAATCATGGCATTATGTAAGCTTTTCTAGCCCTGAGAGAGCTGACTCTTTACAAAATAATTTATTTTTTGATATCAAAGCACTTCAGTCTCAACTTACTTTTAATAGATGGCTTTAGTGACTGTATTTGCGATGGCAGAAACCTTAGAGAACACACTGCACCAATGCTATAGCTCATGAAGAAACGGACGCAGTGTAGTGTATCATGACAGGCTGAAATGGAATTCCAGCCGTGTGAAGGTAAATTTTCCAGCTGTGCTAGCACAGATTGGAATAACTCACTCATGACTGCTGCAGAAGAAAGTGTCAGTCTATATCTCAAACTGTAGCTATCAACCAGTTTGTACCACTGCCTGCAGCAGAAAGGGAAAAATTCAAAAGTAAGAATGTGAGATTAATGCATTTCCGGGAAGTAACTTGCAGTATTATATTATTTTTGCAATCTTTATTTTTATATTTAAGTAATTTTTGCTCTGAGTTTATGAACTTTCAGATATTTTTTAAAGTAGGTATACTACTTATTGCCATGATGTTCTTTTTTCCTTTAGAGTGGCTGCTTTTTGACATCTATTCAATGTGCTGGTTAAGATTGTTCTACCATCATGAGGAATTAATGAAGTTAGTTATGTCCGCACATAACTGTAAAATGGGAATAGAACTACAAGAAGAGTATATACATAGGAGGGTAATGCAGGATGATTGCAGGAGGATCTGGGGTATCACAAAATGAACTCTTAAAAATAGAAGTCACTAAATCAAAAATGCATTAGATTTTCTTTGAAAAAGAACAAGTGAATTTTGAGCAAATGAACTTGTAGAATCAACAACACTGATTTTAACTAAGCACATTTTTTTCCTATTCAACAGTTCAGAAGTCACACTGAGTCTCTCAGGTCTTATTTCTGTGATTAAAATTCATCAGACATCCAGCTCTTTGGCTTGTGCTTACAGGAAATGGGATTTCTAAATTGGTTTCCTATCTAAGGCAGGCTTGGAGTAGTTTGAACTTCAAGATCAGACCAATACAAGTCTTTGAACAGGGACACAGGAACCTAAAATGTGCAAAATTATCAACAGAGGATGCATGTTAACATCATTGAGTTTAGATAATGCTTCTCTCTCCTTGCTTTATTCCTGGCCTCATGATATGTTACAATACACAGAATGAGACATTACCTTCAAAAGGAAAATACAGCATAAAAATAAACAAGACAACTGAAGATAGGAAGGATGAAGAATGCGAAAATTCTAATGGTTTCTACAACATGGAAATAGGAGGATCCTTATTAGAGTAGATGTCCTATTATTTTGTCAAGGCTATGAACTCCTTTTGAAGTAGTGACTGTCTGTTTTCCCAACTCTGTCAGTACAAGCTCATTCCTGACTAGGCTTTCTAAACTAATTTCCCTTGGAGTATTTTAGATTTAATGTCATCTCAGAAATGACCAACTTTACTGTAGTTGGCATCTGGTCTCAACATCGCTGATTTCAGACATAAAAAATCATCAGACAAAGCAATCCTGTATTAAAATGGTGAGAAAATAGTTGGAATATAGACATGTTCTCGTTGAAACTTTCTTGCTTTTTATATGACAATTTAGTAGTTTCTGTGCACATAGAAGTGCAAATATATCAGGGACAGTCTATAATTGTCATCTATACTTTTGCTCAGTTGTGTATTTATGCCTATAAATCAAACCAGAACATTTTATCAAATGTGAAGGCAAAGGAAAATCTTCCTCTGCTCTTATACAAGAAATACATAAAGTGCAGACATGACCCTCAGTGCTTCACAGCCTCTCACACTTCTCTCCTTATTACATACACATCTGGGTGTTTTATGTGACTCAGTGAAAACTTACTGCACCTTGGTAGTTCATACCTTTCAGTTTGCCTGAAATGAAAGGAAAATGCCTCTTCAGGTGATACTGTGCCTTTTGTGCTCTCATCCTTTTTCCAGGACACATTTTACATACCACTAATCTCATAATTTCTGACTCTTGTCTGGTCTCATAGTGAATTTCTGGAGGAGTTTAAACCCTCTCAGAACTGTGCAGCCACTCAAAAATATCACTCCTTCCTGAGCCAACGAAACCTTTCAAACACCTAGAAAAGGCCCTAGAACAAGTAACTACTAAACCTCCAAAAACTGGAGTCTGTACCTATCTTTGCAATAGCATTTAAAGTCGCTGAACTGTGTCTGTTCAAACAACATTTATTTCAGTGAAAATCTTCATTAGCTGTTTGGCAAATTCACTCAACTTCTGCCAGCTGCAGGACTGGATAGAAAATGAACTCTAATTGGACTTTGAGGTAGCAAATTTGACACTCTACAGAAAAAGAACTATCTGAAAATTTGCAGCTGGGGTTTGGATTTGTTTTGGTTTGCTTAATTTTGATACTTCTTTCACCACAGATGTCAAAATCTTACGAGGCTTTGAAACAGATGAAAATTATTTATTCCAGACCCAACCGGCTTTTCACCAGCTGTAGAAAAGTCAAACTGGATGGAAGAGGAGATACTCATTTTAGTATTTCTCTATTTAAATTTGACTCAAGCATCCATGACAAATATTAGGCTCCATTCACAGACTATTTATAAAAAGCAGAAGGAAAATTAAACTAAACTGCCAGAAAGAAGGTTCATGCCTGCAGAACTCAAAGCAGTGATTTAATAGTGATCTACAGCACCTGGTGACAGCAAAAGAGAATAACCATGTCCTGTCTCACTCCTACGTACTTCTATGCATTATCATGCCACATGAAAACAAACACTACAGAGAAGGAAACAATTCTCAAAAGCCTGGCCACAGGTTCAGTCCCACAGAATTGGTGTAACTACTGTGCACCCCAGTCAAAGTAGCCTGGCTGTCTCAGAAGAGGAAACATTAGGAAATCTAATGTTCCTGATGAGGTGCTGCAAACCCACATCCTAAAGCAAAAAACCCAACCAACCAACCAACAAAAAAAAGCAAAACAAAAAACCTACAAAAAAAACCCCAAACAAAACCAAAACAAACCAAACCAAAACAAAACCCCCGAAAAGCAAAAACTCATATGTGACTGTAGGAAAACTTGTAAGAAAATGAGCTGGATGTAAATACACATTCTTGCACACAAAACATGTAGAATTTGTAGAACAACAACAAGGAAATAAAATATTTATGAGACTCCCAGATGCCATGGGTTTCTAGAGCTGAAACACACTTTTATATACTCCTGATAATCCTTGCTGCTCTCTTCCATGCTTTTTAATCTTTCATCATGACACCATGACACATGACATCATGACACAATGGCAGTAATGACACCACAGTGGAAGATTCAGTATATATATTCAATATATATACTCGCTGTAATGAGTAATGCTGTGGCACAATATGGTTTTTCTCATTTAATTTTTGGCTTCAGTTTATTTAGACAAAATTTATCACTCTTCTAGTGATTTCAGAGAATTCCCACAGTGATGCCAAGATCTCTTACATGGAAATAACCCATTTGGAAAATAATGCCAAGTATACAGAGTAATCTGGAGATCATTATTCTTTATCTGGCCTACTTTGTCCAGTTTGGTCCTCCTCAGTAGAATATATTGACATAGTGTGCTGGGAGTGCAGCAAAGGACCACCAAGATGACTAAGACATTGCAGCACATAGCATATGAGGAGAGGCTGGGATAACTGGGTTTATTCAGTCTGAAAAAGAGAGGATGAAAAGAGATGTGGTTACTATTTATGTCTGATGTGAAAACATTTAGAGAACGAAAACAGACTTTCCCTGAAGGTTCATGGTGACAGGACAAAAGACTGTGGACACAATACCTACTGGAGGAAATTTCAGGCAAATGTTAGGAAAAACTTTTAAATTATTGGAATATGTTCCCCAGAGAGGTTGTATAATCTGCATCCTTGGACATACGTTCTAAACACAACACTGAGAAAAGTCATCTACCTGGTCCTTCTTTTAGCAGGTCGGTGGACTAAATGACTCTCATATATCCCTCCCAACCAAAATTGTTTTATGACTCTTTGATTCAGGTAAGAGTAATTCTCTGTTTAGCTGTTCTGCAATGCTAGGAAATATTCACAGCTTCTTCTATTCATTTGACTGAATTTTAGTGAAATAGAGATAAGGTCACCTTCACAGCAATGTCCAATACAGAATTATTACTGCATTCACTCTGCTAAAGGCAAAGTACAGGAAGAGGTAAAGAGAGGCATATTTTGCATCTAATTAGTTGATTACAGGTGTTTTTTTAATATAGGAAAATGATTTATTTCTTTTGTTGTGTTTCTGGAATGAAATTATCTGTTCTGGATGCAGTATGCACTTCAACAAAATTCACAAGAAAAAATGGTACAGTTTTGTCCATAATGTTTATATTTTTCTAATCCAAACTAACATCATATTTTTCTCATTATGACACTCATTTTGCAATAATGTTGTAACTCCTCTGAACAGTTTTTCTCTCAATGGCTCAGTCCTACCTGTTCACATGTGTCATAACAATGCTTGTGTTGTTATCTAATGAGCCAGATCAAGGAAGCTGAAGAGAAATCAAAATGAAAACCCATCAGTTTGCAGCCAGGTTATTTGCATGAACTGGATCACTGCATGAGAACATGAAGAAGATTTTGGGAGAAAACCTGAGACCCCTTCATGTCTTATTAAAGCAATGACAGAGGTGGTCCTGATGATGTAAACAATGAAGATAACATACATTAGTAATGTCAGAACCTAGCATGATACTTAGTCAGGAGAAAACTTTTTTACTGCTTGTTACGATCCAGTTTTAAACCCAGAAGAGCAAAGAAAACTGCATAAACGGGAAAGAACTTAGAAGGTTCAAAATATTCCCAAAAATGAGATTAAAACCAAACAAGATTAGATGTTGATGCCAAAAAATGGATGTATTTTAATTAATAGTAAAAGAGGCAAAGAGAAGGAAAGAGAAAAGAAAGAAAGAAAGAAAGAGAGAAAGAAGTGTGCTTGGGGGGTGGGGGGACAGGGAGAGGTGACAGGGGTTAGGTGGAAGCGTATCACCCATCCAGAGGTCCCAGGGCTGCAGCCACACCGCCACATGTGGCCACACACTGAAGAGTACAGAATCCCGTGGATTAATACACGCTTTGGGCAGGTGGGAACGCCCACGTGCCTCCCTTGCAGGGGCCAGCTTGACACACTGTCCTGTGCAACACTGAGGGTCTGCTGCATCATCTCTGGTGCTCCGGTGCAGGGTCTGGGGACCCCTTTGTGGGGGGCCTTTGATGGGCCATGTCACCCCCTCTGCTGCGGATAAGCTTCCCCCCCTGGGTGAAGGGGCCCCTCAGCTGGGCTCCTCTGCACAGCGGAGGATGGGCGGTCACTGCGCCCCTCACAAGAGGCTTTTCCAGCACACAGCCAAAGCCTCTCTCCCTCCACCCTTTGGTGTGAGGGTCTGTGCAAGCCTGGCAGCTGATAGCCCTGGGGCTGTGGTCTCCACCTTGGAAGTGTTAAGCTTATGCTTTGTGAATGTCCCCAGCCCTTTATCTTATCTTCATCACCAAGCGGGTCCAGGGCCTCTCAGAGTCCCATTCAAGGTGCTGCAGCTTTTGTAATAGTTTTAGAAGTCCTTCATGAAAATGTTTAAGTCATAAACTACAATATTTCAGTCTCTGGCACTGCTGTATTGTATTTCTTGCTTCAGAGAGAGGACTAGCTGGAGTTATAATAATCCCTAAGAAACATGGTGGAGACTAATTTCTGATAAGGAATCTGACTTTTGTACGCTGCTCACTTCCTCCTTTCCTCCTTTTTTTTTTTTCCTGTTGTTTGAATCTTCTCCATGTATTTAGCTTGATTGCACAATCAGCATTCTGAAAAATCCCGTTTTCTCTCTCCATTCCCTTTCATCTTTTTACAGTCCATAAATAGAGGCAAGCCAGGAAGGGGAGATAAGTATATATCTATAATTGTAACAGTATAAAAACAACCCTTGAAACATATTAATCACTGGCTAATCTTCCATACTAATTTATCCCACTTGTCTGACAGCAGCTCTTTCCTCCTCTGATCTTTCCTATTCTGAGACCAAGACTTCATGATCATATTCCTGACTAGCAGATGTAGCAAATTGGTATTATCATTTGACGACAGCTTCCTGTTTCCCATATGACAACTGTCAACTTTCTGAGAGTTGGGAAAATATAAATTCTCATTTAGGAAAGGAAAAGAGAAGAGAAGAGAGTATTTTTCCTAATTGTGTTAACAATGTGAAAATGAAATTTTTTGCACTATTATATATTTTGAGAAGCATGAGAAAGAGACAAAGGAGACATAAGTGAGGTAGGATAAGAAAAGAGCAAACCTTGAACATGACTATTCTCCCATTTAACACAGCTAAGAACACAAAAGACCAAACCTCAGGACCCCTATGCCCAGTCTTACTTTCTGCAATGAGACTTTCAGCCAAATAAAAATTGGTGGAACTAAGGAAATCAGTACTTGATTGTAAATGAAGAAATGATTTGACACCAAAAAATAAGTTTTGACTATCTGCCACTTATCCTGAACCTGTATTAAGCAAATGAGTTAGTTACTAACTAGTTAGTTACTAACTAACATAGTTAGTTACTATCAAGTGTTAATAATAGAGCAAGTACCTGGCATAGCCAGCCCTTAGTTTCTAAGTTACCTTCCTCTTTCTTTACTTTGAAATCAGGGAAGAATTTATCCTATATACTTTCTACTTGGTAGCTTCAGAAAAAAAAGAAAAGATTGTGTGACCCACTGTTCTCTACAATGGCCTATAAGTCAAATGGATTTGACCCTTCTCCACTGCTTTTTGGTTTGTTGTTCATTTATCTTGGTTGTCAGGGCTCTGTATTTCTTGGTGATGATGTGAAATGTGAAAACGCATCCTCTTCTGTGGCTGCTTTTTATTTTTTAAAGGATAAAAATAGATTGAATCTCCAGACTCTTCCAGAAGAAAAGAAATAGAAAGGAACAAAATGATCTGCTGAGCTTTATCAACAGGATGTGCCTTTCCCATTGCCTCCCTCCCAAAATGCCTAGAAAAATAGTGAAAAAATAATTTAACAAAAAATTAATGTGTTCAATTTTCTAGTATTGTGCGCTGGTTCAGTTTTTTTTTTACTTCAGGTTATTAAAATGCTAAAGGAAAATATATTGCTATACCATATGTGTTTTAAAGTAAACTCTTGCCTTTGATCATTTTGGTTACTACCTTTCTGTATTGACTTTTTCAATAATAAATTTGTTCCACTGTGTCACTTCCCTCTTAAAAATAGTTCACTGAACAATTTCAGCTCCACTTCAGTAATTCAGGATATTGGCATTGGTTTGTATATTTTTCTGATGAGGATAAATATGAAATAACAGACATTGTCATTTCTCAGTACCTCCTTTCTGGAGGTATAAGTCTGACTTGTTACTTCTGAAAAAGTGTTTAACAAAATACAGCATGTGATGTGTTAAATACACTTCAGTATGTACTTAAAAAAATAGTTGGCAGATGCTGAAATTTTGTTCAGGAGAGTTGCATGAATTTTTTACTCAGAAAAGAAAAATATCTTGGTAGTCAGCTGTACAGAGTTAATAGACCAAATTATAGCCTCATTTAAGCTATTATAAATCCATAGCCACCGCTAGTGAATTTAAATTTAGACTAAGCTTAATGACAGGAAAATTTGGGTAATACAGCAAGGGGAGATGCAGTTCACATGCTAATCAACAGAGCAGGGAGATTTTGATGACAACTGGTTTCGTGAGAAAGATGACATCTATAAAGGACTGGAACTGTGGCAGGACAGGCTACCAGCTCAAGATGGATATGTATGTGCACATATCCAGCCATTGAGGGGATACTTAAGAAATGGGAAGAAACACTGCTTATCTGCTCTGGGTGTGAGTTGTGGAAGTCACTTCTTCCTCCCTTCTCCCCCAGTTTTATGGTCATGTTTCTGGGTACCTACAATTTTTGAACCATCCAAATTTTCTTGAAATAAAGAAAACAGCTCTCACTCAGTTAACCTACAGACAAAGTGTTGATTAACTTTCCACCTAGTCTTTACCCTAGTGTCTACTTTTAGCAGCTGCTTTTATACAGGTGCTTAAGTAGTTCTGTGGACATATCTCACTGTAATATAAATGAGTTTCTCTACTTCATGTCTCATAACATGAAATACATCAAATGCATGTTTCTTAGTTCTGTCATTGCTGATTTTAACACCTTCTTCACAGAAAAAGGGAAGTGCGAAAAAAAAGGTAGTCTTTGTAATAGGTGTATCAGATACGTGTTCATATCCACATTTACACTAAAGAATTCAAGAGAGAGAGTTAAAAATTAAAAAAATCTCATTTAAACTGTAAAGGTATTGATATTCCTTTTACATTGATATTATTAATTTTCAATGTCTTCTGCCAGTTCAACAGGCACAATGCAAAACCACATCAATCATTTTTTCTGTCTTTTTCAGTCAGGTGAGTTCACAAGTTTCACCAGCTCATTTTCAGATGGAACAGGTGGGTGTACAAACACTATGTAAACAACAAATTCTTGGCAAGGCTGTGCATTACCATTATCTCTTCTAGACACCAGACAGAGAGGAAAACCAGCTCCAGCTTCTCTTAGTGCCAGACACCTGTTCATTTTTCTTCTATTGCATCTGCTTCACCTTCTGCTGCTCTATCAATTGCTCTCGGGCTAAGGCATAATTCTCCTCAGCAGAAACCATTCCAGAGGGTCTGGAATTTCTCTGGGTTTGCAATCAAATGTATCTGTCTCATAAGAATAATCTTCAACTAAAGTGTCATAATCAGAAGATGCCCAAGGAGAAAAGTCTTAATGACTTTCTAGGAGCAACACTGTTCATCATATTGTAGCAAATCAGAACCCTAAGCTAGACAGAGAGCTCAGAGTACATTCTACTTGCAACAAAAAATTTTATGGAATATTTAGAATTCCATGTAGAGAAAAGCTTCTAATTGGATAGAAAGAAAAAGACCCATAGGACAGCTGGAGTAAAGTAGTTGTTCTGCCTTGTCACTTGGTTGTAGATGCAGGCAATGCATACACATTAATGGGAGGAAGGGCTGTGGTTCTGAATTGCTATATATTCCCTTCAATAAAACAGTTCTATTTCTAATTTATCAGTCTGGTGGCAGAATCCCAAATCTTATCTTAGTTAAGATGATTCAAAAAATCTCAGATTTGGAGCAGATGGTGACAACTTGATGAGGCTGCATTGGAGTTGGGGAAAAGGAAGTCAATATTTCAGTTTTGTTCTTTACAAATGTACAACATGACATAATTATGCACTTGACTTATTAAAGAAGGCATCCCATCAAGTTGGCATTTTTGGACACTTTTAAAGTGGTTGCTTAAATAATTTCAATAAAATTGACTCAAACACAAAATCAAGATCTCTTCTTCAGGTTTACTGATAGTTAATATTTCCCAAGCTACGCAACACAGCTATAAAGATTATTTTGTTAATCAGTGGGGGGGTTTAAATCAATGTTAATTAATTACTACTGGTATCTGATGGACAATTACTTCTTGATTTAAGTAAAAAGAACTCCTTCATACATAAGAAGGACTGATCATGTAGTTCTTGAGGTAATTACCATTCACAATATTTAACAAAGTCTGGTATGTTATAAGGATACTTAAAAATGGGTATAAAGCTGGGGATAAATTTGTCTGTTCTCATTCAAACTATGCTTTACATCAGCCTGAAAGCAACCTAGTGTGTTCAGCAAAATGCCTTGTCAAAAATGGCTCTACCTGTTTAATAAAGATATGAAAATATAGTTGGTCTATTTGTTCTATTCTGCAAGAGGACATGCTTTTATTTTCATGAAATCCTTCATATTTTGGTGTGTTTTAAACTGTTTTAAAACAGTTGTTAACTAATGATTGCATCAGCTCTCTAGAGGAAAGAACTTTCAAGTAACTTAGTGGGAATCCAGAGTGCAGAGAATATTTCTCTGCCTGTTTTGAAGGGTTCTACTCCCCTGGACAACTCTGATTTTGACCTTTGTCCATGGAGAAAATTGCCTACTCTCTGGGAAGAATTAGAATCCACACTGGTGTGAACTAGGTGATAGAATATTATATAAGATTGTCACAAGGTGAAGAATTTAGAGGTTTTGGTTTTGTTAATATAGTAAATAGATAAAAAGTAAAAACTCCAAGATGGAGGATAGTTATTGTTTTCCAGCCCTCCTTCTTCTTCTTCTAGTGCTCCATATTCTGCGGCAAAAGTAATTTAGGATGATTGGATAAAGAATTCCGCAGTTCCTGTCTACGTGACAAAGTGATCTATTGAATATTGGTGGAAAAAAGAAAACATCTTTCTTTTTAAGTTTTCATTGGGTAGTTTGCCTTTAAAAAGGCTGTGCAGTCTTGATAATTCAGCTTTTCTTGCATTCTCTGCTTTGTGCTATGTCTGGGTCACATTAGTAGCGCTATCTCTCTGATAAGACTTAAATAAACAACTCTCTGAAAGCAGTGAATGCTGAAGGTCCCATTCGTCTCTCAGACTACTGGCGAAGACTCTGGGGTCTCCCCCATGAGGGGAGACATAATTTAAGGCACGGAAAGTATCATAATTTTGTATTAGATATAATGGAAATTTTATCATGTTTGTGTATTTTTTTTTCAATGCAGTGAGATGCTCTTTAAAAAACTATCTATTTTTAATTTTCCTTTCTCCTGGGTTCTTGTGGCTGTACAGCTGTTGGACTGATAGCTTCTTTTTTTAAACTGGCTGTTGTTTGATTTTCTTTTTAAAATAAAAAAAGACCCAAATCTTCCAGCTTAATTTTTCTCATTTAAATTTGCCTAAGTATATTCAAGTCCACTATGGAAAAAAACCACCACCATAAAATAAAATAAAAGCCAATACAAAAACAGGATGAGAAAAAACAACAACCCTTTATAGAGCAACTGGACTCACTCTATCTTGTGTCTCAAAAGCCACTATTCCATCTGTAAGTATCCAAGTAGGAACCACTGCAGTGCCAAGTAAGAACACTGGGCATCATGTCCAAACACAGAAGATCCAGTGTTTATTTTCTCTTCATCCTTTTGCTTTTCTGCCACCTTTCCTAAGCATCTTTACTCTTCAGTGTAGGCAACCTGGAGGAGAGAGAGCTTACTTCTAGTTGTGAGGTACCATGTACAAGTCCCTGGACAGGTGGGCATAGTGAGGCAAGGTATGAATTCATTACATGAACATAGAGTGAGAAGCACAAATTGTATAACAGAGCAAAGCAAAGTGAAGCAAAGCAGAACAAAACAAAAATAGCCCAAAGTCCTGAAAATATTCCAAATAGCCTCTTTTTTCTCATTTGTAAACTATTTTTATTTCCCTTCTTGTATATGTATCCAACAGGAAAAAAAAAAGAGCTTTCTAAAGGTAAAATCTGTAGTGTTTGTTCAGCATTAGCTGAATTATGAGTTACGACTGTAATAACAATAATTAAGCTCATAAAGATCCAGTGCTGGGCTAGCACAATGTTCATGAACTGCACAAGGCTTACAGGATGTCTATTTGTGATGCAGGAGGTTTTAGGTAAATATTTAAAGATAAAGAGTGAATTAAAGATGTAGAACAACCTTAATTTTGGCATTTTTAAATTTTCAGATTTTTGAATTTCAAAACTTCACAATGTTTTTTTAACAAACTTTGTGGTTTTCTGTACAATACTTAGCAGCTCTAGAATCTCTGGAAATAATTTCATTAATATTGCTTTATCTAAGTGTTGGAACAACAAGACGGTAAAAAAACCTAGACAATAAAAGACATAAAGCTTGTCCTTCATTACAGAAATCTTTATTTTCAGAGGAATTTCAAAATTTTCAGTAAAATAAGAAAAGAACTGATAATATCTATCAAAATTAAAAATATTAATTAGTAAGAGCTTAAATAGAGAGCTCCAATCTTGCTTATATTCAAAATTGGACTGACCAAGGCTGAGTGACCTACTCCATGTTAGTCTGCTTGAAGTCAGAGCCTGAACCAGATGAAATATATTATTCTTTATGACTGTGAAATTGATTTTTCCCTAGCAAGCAACAGGTATCCAGTCACTATTTATAAATATACTTAAGTAGTGAAGATCAACCTTTAAATATTTTTACTAGATACCTAAAATATCCTTTTGATGGATGTTTCCATAAGTCTTAAAGATAAATCCACATTTCTAAACTTTCTATTTCATAATTAGCTCATAATTACAATGCAATGATGATTTACATTGATTTTCTTCCCTTTCCATGGACAACAACAGATTAAGTATACTGGACTGAGCCACTCCACTCTGTTAACAAAGAGGCTGAAAATAAACACATAGAGAAAAACACTTCATGTTGAGGACTCAATGTCTATGCTGTACAAATTTTAGGGGATTCTACTGCAGACTACTTCTAGTCTGACCTTGTAAACCGAATGCTCCTTAGCAGTTGCACTGCTTTCAGTGCACCTTGAGATCAGACCTTCCCATTTCTTTTCATCCAAAAAGGATGCCAGTTTATACTCACAAAAATACAGTGAGCAGAGGTATCAGGACATTCATTTTGAAGGACATGCATACTCTGACCTAACATAGGAACACAGATGTATCCAGAAGCTATGCAAGCATCATTAGTATGGAACTTTGCCCAAGTAACAGCCCCTACAATCAGGGAGCTTTATTAGTGTAGGTTCTGGCTCAACACTATGCTAATCACATCCTCCTGGCTTCTGGCCAGTACAAAGTGCAGGCAGAGGTCATTTGCCTCTGCCTACAAAGTACCACATACATATTACCTAAATATGCATTTGTCCTTCTTAAGGCACAATTATGTTTATTACATTACTGAATGAAAATTTTGCAAGAGTTTAGTATTGCCTGGAAGATGCTGCTTCAATTTTAAAGCAACTTTAAAAGGTTTAAATGTATTTGTTGTCCTGCATTAAAATTGAATTCATTTAAACATCTGTTTTCAGTTTGAAAGGAGATGAAAGATCTGAATGATACAGATTTTCTGTGTAAGTTAAATCTGGAATGTGGGTGTCAAAGGTCCCTGTTCTCCTCTGTGAAGAGCTGCCTTGCTAATTAGGCAGAGACATTTCTTGAACTTGACCCTTCTATACTTCAACCCCACACTCTAAGCAGACAGTAGTTTGTGGGATTTGCTATTTCTCTCTAGATCCAAAAATCTTACTAAGAAGTTACTGAAATGTTAAATAGCAGTGAAATTCATAGCATGCTTAATGAAATTAATTGGTATAAATTGTCCCAATCAGTTTTAAAAGAAGCCACCCTTAATAGGCAACCTACTGTTTTAATGCACTGTCCAAAACTGTCTCCAAAAAGCTGAGTACAGTACTGCTCTGTCTTCATTAACAGAGTTAATGAACAACATATGTTGGCAGTCAATGTTTTCGTAGCTCCCTTGAGTGGCTCTGTAAGTCAGATTTCACTGATAATTGCTTTAATAAAATCTATTTTAACATAAAGGGCTTGATTTCAGAGGTGGCCTACATTTATTTGTGTTGTGCCTTATGCAGGCAAATATCTGTACAGGCACTCAAAACACTAATGCAACTGCCCTCCTGGTTAAACAGATGCAGAAGTGCTTTACTGGGTCAAGGTTCAATATCTAGATATACACGTAAAAGATCTTAAATGTGTTTAAATTCTGTATGTGAACAAAAGAAGGAATGACTACCTGAATTTTCAGAAAATAACTATAGTCATGTCCGTCAGTGTATAAGGACTAAGCATGTACCTATAGATAGAGTCTGCACTTCAACACTGACATAACTTCTCACCTCTGAAAATTCACCATCTGCAGCAGACTGGTAGATTAAAAAAATTAAAGGAACTCTGACTGAGCTTCTGATATGCCAGTAACAAAAGAATTAACTGTTCCCACATAGACTGTTCACCTCTGTGGCATGCTGAGATCTTCTTGGATATAATGTGAGAAGACAAGTAAAGGATTTTAAGTGTCTGTGACTGTTGAGCCTGATGAATAAATAAACTTTTAATCTTTCTTTCTGTTAACAGCTGAAAAAAAAAAATAAAGAAGCTTAAAACACAGGCATAAAAGACTGGTTATTAAATCTATTATCCAAATGTGGCTATAAGTTTTGTTTAGGAGCCAAGAGGGAGTCTTAACAGCAAATTGAAATCTCTCTGTCAGCTGACCTCTTCTTCTGGTGAATTGACCAAAGTTTTCTATTGCCCTTACCTGTCCCCATCATGACCTGTCAAGGAGAAGACAGCCTCCCTATCAAAACCTGCAGTCAATAGGTGGAGGAAAATAGTTTCAGTCTTCTGTCCAAAACCTTTGACACCACAGGATACAACAGGGAAACTGTTAAAAACAGTTGAAACATGAAATCAGATGTTCCTGAGACAGTGTACAGAAGAAAAAAGAGAGATATCTCAAGATTCTTACTGAAGTTGGACAGTACTGGTCCAAATGACTTTCCTTGTAGAGAGCCTGAGGTAAAGAAGCGATCATGGGAGAATGGCCAGGAATGAAGAATCAAGATTGCAGCTAAGATGTTGAAACATGTATTTTCTTTTTGTGATTCAACATACTGCAGGAGCTTTATTGCATTTTGGTGAGGCAATCATAAAGGAACACCCAATGCATCCTCTCTAATCTGCTGTCAGTTGCCTGGGGAAAGAACACACCGTGATTTACAATCCACAGACTTCATGGACAGAATGAAGACCTGGATTTTAAAAATCTCTTTCCTCCAAAAGTATTTTAAAGCCACATACACTTAACATAAACACGTTTGTTCCAGAAGAAAGCCTTCTGTTAATTGTAGAGGCTTTATTTTCAGTTAAAAAGTGTAAATAGCTCATTTATGTTATTGCTTACTTCATCTCTCCCTGCTGTTCACATATTACTGCCTTTCCCCTTTTCCTACTCTCCTCTCCTCTCTTGGTGTACTCTTTCCCAGCCAAATAGAGCTAAATAACGTGTTCCATGCCAAGCAACCCCTTTGGTGAGCATATTGTTGGTCTGTAATTTGTTCAGAAGTGGGGGATTGCTGAGTCCCTTTCAAGCAAACTGCATGAAAATCTTCACAAATGAGCCTATGCCATTAGTAACAGGAGTGCTAAGGGAGCCATTGTAGTGACTGAATGAATATTATGGATCACTCTCTGTAATTTAATTCTGGAACTGAGAATGTTACGTAGTGTGTGAAGAGCTGAAGTACTGCCCCACCACCCCCGCCTCTCCTGCTCACAACTCACACATGGAAGGAAATCAATGGGAGAAATATTCTTGCAGTACTAAATACATATGCACATTGGCATTTATGATAACTCGTGCTCCCTGTGGGGTGAAGAACGTGTCTTAGAGGAAATTAGAACAACCTGACAATCGTGCAGTCTCCCACCCTGCAATACAGGTCATCAATGACAAGGGCCCTTGTAAACAGAGAATTCAAAAAGAAGGAGGTTTTCCAAATTACGTATAAGATGGCTGATATGACATTTAAAATGGCAATTTAAGCAAGAATGGGTTTTCTGAATTATTCCCTTAATAATGTGTCTTTGCACCTTTGCTGCAATTCCAGGATATTCATTGTAAGCCCCATCCAGTGGCTCATTTAAGAAAATATACAGAACTAGAGTATTTAATATATATAATGGATTTGCAGATGTAAGAACAGTTATTTACAAAGTACTGAACTGCAAAAAAAAATTACATTAATATTGGATTAAATATTTTCAGAATGCTTTTATATGTAAATGTAACTTGCAAAATGCCGAGCTACAATGCAAAAGAGAAAATGTCATTCCATGTAACTATAAAACTGACCTGGAGAACTTCTCAGTATTGAAATGGAAGGTTTCCTAAACTATGAAATGATAGCAGAAGCAAATAAAAACTATAAGAACAAATGGGATTAATTCCAGCAAAGATGTCAGATATTCTGTGTGAGAAAGTTAATCTCCCCTGGACTGACAAAATTTTTTGGTTTTGTATTTGCAGCCAGAGCAAATAAAACCAATTTGATTTGTGGTAGAGATCAGTTACCTCATTCATAAGAACAAAAAGAATCCTGCATCCACATTTGCATAGAACACAATGAACCAATATCAAATTTGGAGGGCATACGTTACAGCTTTCAGAGCAGTTATGCCTCAAAAGGTGATTTTTCTATTGTGTGCACACAGATTTAGAATTCTAATGTATCTGTCTCAGAGTACAGGTTTCTCTTCACTTGTCCCACTGGACAAACACTTGCTTAGGGGATGCAAATCAGAACTATAGCAATATGGAGACTAGCAATTTTGTTTGGAATAAATTACATATTAGCAGGCCTATTTTTTTTTGAAAGAATTGTATTAAATACCCCATGATAAAATAGCTGTTGGAAGAATTTTTTTTCAAATTAGGAGTCTGTTTCATGTTGAAAGACCTTAGATGGTATGGTCTTCAACACCACGAGTCTAAGTCACAATAAAACTTATTTTGCTTGTCTTTTCCCCTGCAAAATTAATGTGTATCATGAATGATGTAAGACAGCTCAGATTTAGATACTTTAGTAATAAAGTTATTTGAAGGAAAGAAAACATGTGAGCTATGTTTGCAAAATATGAATGCAGCCCAAAAGAATGTCCTCAGAGCCACCATGGAGCTGGCAGGTCTTCACAACATTTGGTCTGGTCCCTCAGTCCCCGTGATGTGATCTGGACTCTAAGATCCTCCAGAGTTTCTTTCCTGACCTTCTCTCTCTTATTCTTGATGCAGCTGGCATGTTCTGCTCCACAGCTGCCTTTGCTCTGATTCCCCATAGCAAGCTGACACTTGCACAGAGTAAAGAAAACAGGAAAGTCGCTGAAATGAGATGGGCCTGACAGCTTCAGAAGGAACAGCCAAAGAGCATGATTGGAGAGGTTCTTGCCATCTACATCAGGCAAGCATTTTGGATGCAAAGGCAAGGGGCAGACTGAAGCTGTCAGTTTATACACACAGGCATTTGAGATTAGTAACTCATTTGCTTCCTGTTTTCACTTTAAAAGCTCTTCATGTCAAGTTTTGACAGTACTTTTGAAAGCACTTTACAAATCACTTCTGTATTTCAGCCTTCCTACCTTCCTCACAAGAGTGAATGGAAAGATCTGATCCTTATAAAATAAAGACACGGGGCAAAGTGATCCACTTAAGATATGCAAGAAGTGTCTTCTGACTAAGACAGGGTTAGCACGACTCTCTGGTGGTTGGTTGGAAGGACTTTTCACTTTACTGCGTGTCTTTTGACCAGGATCAAGGATGCTGTCTGGTGTTAAGTCTAATTAATAACAACAGACATGGCATAAACTGGCTATGTTATCACTAGTGTCTGGAACTAACTCATTTTTTACTTGTTAATATTGCAAGATTCATAAATTCAATCCTGTTTCATTCTAAACATATCTAATTTTTTGTCTTAATTAAAGCACAACTATCCTTTAGCAATATTGGGAATAATATAAATAGAGGATTATTATAATTATTTGTTTCAGTATTATTGCTTTGGCTGTACTGTACACATTTTTCCAAAGGATTTTTACAGATTACTTTATTGATTATTATTTTAATCTTAACTTTGTGCCCAGAGGCCCAGATTAAGATCAGAGATTTCTCATGATAGACACGCTATGATCACATATGAAAATGTAATTCTTTTCTCAAAGGGAATGGTGTAGAGACGTAGGTAAGTAGGGGGGAAAAGGGTAATATTCACCCTGCTTTCATTAGCAATTTTAAGATACTTTTATTTTTCAGATCTTAAAGTAAATATCAACTCTTTAATTTATTCCTCTGGATAATATTTATTAGCAGATTTCTTTTTCTCATGGGTGTTCTTTTCAGGGTGAATCATACTTTTTCAATGTAAAAGAAGAGCTTTTGCTTTATTTCTCATGGAATTTATCCAGTTACAACTTTATAAGATAAATTCAGTTCCAAGAATAACATCATTTTGTACACCGAGTTGGTTCTATAAAAAGCAGATTGGGAAGTGCAAACATTTTGTAAATCATGAATATACATCTTTTTTTTCCCCAGTTGTTTGGAAGCAGGAGACTGAACTTCTACATTTTGTTGCAGGTAAATGAGGGAAGTGCTAGAAAGTTAAAATGTGCACTTTCTGCTAACATTTATCTGAGGAAAGAAAAACTGGGACAGGTGCGTGTATTTAAAAATAAAATCTGGAAGTGGTTGCTCCAAAAAACTGTACTGCAACTGGAGTTGTGTATAACAAGACAGGCCATACAAGAAACATGAAAAATGAAATCTAAAATATAAGGATGGTGACAGAAAAGTAGTGAAGATGTCATCCTAAATCTGACAGAAAGTGAGCATTTGGGCCAAGTGCTAACTGAAAAAGGATTTGGAGCTGTGGAAAGGAAACTGTTCCCTGTTTAACCATAATGCAGTTTGGACTTAGAAAGATCTTTAAAAAAAAATAGAAGTACTTTGAAGATCATGTTTAACTGTCCCTAAAATGGCTCACGTGTTAATTTCCCATATCAAAAAGACATAAAAGGACATTAAAGTATCATAAAGTTATATTTGTACTCTGTCAAGTTATTTTGGTTTATTTACCATTACAGTATAATAGTGGAAACCCCAGTATAATTTTTTATCATTAGATTCTAGAACACTTCAAGTTACAGCATATCAGGGCAATACTTTGCATGTCTTCATCTCAAGAAAGGATTATCTTTATGCTTACTCTTCACTACACTAAGAAATAAGATAATTTTGAAAGTCCTAAACTGTGCTCCATTTAGATCATTAAACAAAAGCATTGCCTATTGGATAAATACTATAACCTAATTTACATTTGAAGTGTTTGGGCAAAATCTGTGAAAGCTCTATCTATTCCATCTAACTGCTAGTCAAGGTAGTAATTGCATGCTGTTTGGCCAAGCCCCACAGATTTGCTTGGTATGCATTTTAGTCACATTTTGGTAACTTACTCTTCCATCGATTTTCTTGCCTTCTGCTTTCCTCTTAGGTGGGTGGCTTGTGAAAATTTTTGGACAGCCTGCTAAATTCCTTTTCCTGCATTCCACCACTTGTGCATCAGCTGGTCATCTTTCCTGGATTCTGCTATTTTTTTTTTTCAGTAGGAGAGAGTAATATTCTCTTTCCAGTCTTTTGTCTGAGACATGTTTACCCAATTTTAAATTCTTTTATAAAAAAGATTTTATACTCTTTTTATAGTTTTATAATTGTAAAAGTATTTTATAAGAACACAGATATAACCATATTTATTCAGAACAAAGGCTAACCTTCTATCCTATACCTGCCCATGGCCAACTACAAAGAAATATGAGAAAAAAGTGGGGAAAGAGTGTGCACACTTTATCTCTTCAGCTTCAACTCAATGAGTTCCGTAGCTTTACTACCTGATTAGGTATACTTTAAATCTACTAACTCCACCTGATGCCCTTTATTTCTTAAATTGTTCTCTTTCTAAATTGTTCCCTTTCTTAGTCTTTTTCATGCTCCTTCCTCTATCACAACCTGTTTCATATTCCCCTCAGCTGTCTGTTGTTCAACCTAAAGATGATAGGTCAGTTAACCTCTCCACTCATGAAGAGAGATTAAATCAATCTCATCACTTAATTACCTTTGTTGACTTTCCTTTCACCTTTTGCAGTTCTACCACTTTTTTTTTAATTGAGAGAACAATAGTTTCATTGTGTTGAGGATATCTGAATGTTTATGAGACAGTTGTGGTTTTATTTTTGTTCTCTAATCTTTCCCTATTAATCCAAATTATATATATATATATATATTTTTTTTTTTTAACTATGATTGAGCAGTGAGAGGAATACAAGGTATCTTTTTGGTGTGTAAATCAGTAGAGAACAGTACACTGTGCAGTCTAATTGTTCCAGGGGATCCATCTAATTTTAGACTTCTCCAGGCCCCACTAACAAATACTCTCTTGGTTCATATAGCTGTGTGTTATTTGTCTTTGTTTTAAAGATCATTTGTGAAATATGCTATTAGAATCCATGTAAAAGCTACAGAAATCACTGTAACTGTACGTTACTTGGAATCAGGCCCTTATATTTTAATAAGGAAATCAGGTATTTTATCATGACCACACTGAGTGAAGTTGAGGCTGACTTACTTCACCCTGCAGTACTCCAGTTCTGCAAGTCAGATTTGACATACAGGTAAGTAGGACTGCCACAGTGAATACAAAAGATGATAGAAAAATTGCAGTATTGGAAAACTTAAGTTATGACTACAGTATATTTTTATATGTATAAGGAATAGCTACTGAACTACTGCCAGAAATGGCTGCAACCCAAAAAATATTGAAAAACATACTTTATTAAGGAACATATGATTGGCACTCATTTTTTAAAGTTAAATTCTGGTGGTGCCTTTTTGCTAGCCTCACTGCCACTGATTGATTTCAAATAAAGCAACAACCTAAAAATATACCATTCTTTAATATAATTTCCAAGCACTTTGTTTGTTGTTGCTCAAACTTTCACAATTCAGCTCTGCCAGATTTTTTCATAGGTTTCTGAATCTCAGACGAGTTTCTTAATTCTAGTCTAATCTTGCCTACATGTCTCCCAGGTGTTGTTGCCTTATTTATCTTCCTTTTCACTGAAGCAGCACAACGAGGAACTGTCACACCCACCAATAAATCTAGCCATAATTGTGAAGTGTTTAAACCTCTGGAACATAACTTCTTGCCTAGAAAGAATCTTGGTCCTTTCTTTTTCTATTTTTCTTCTCCTCGCCCCTCTTTCTGATAGCTTCTTTCCCTTTGGAAAAATTACTGACAAGGATCTCCAGAAAACATTATGAAGATGAGCAACATGCCATTTCTCTCTCAAAACCTACAGAATTCTCAAAAGGTTTGCAATGAAGTTTAAACCTACTTATGCTCATGATTATAAATTAGAGATTAATAATGACTGACATGAACATTCCACAAAGAATCTATAATTATAGCTGCACAAATGAGCAGGAGAAAAATACAAAGGAACTATGATGCCACTCAGACCTCTCTTTTTATAAAATTAATGAAATGCTTCCAATTTCATTTTCTGATCAGAAAAGTATTTTGCTGGAAAGAAACCAAATGATGGCAAATATGCAGGATTTCTAATAAAATATTTGCATTTAAACAGCAATATTCTCCATTCTGATTATATGCATTTTTTTTCTTTTTTATATAGTTTGGGTCAAAAAAAAGATGTTATTAAGCATAAAAAGGCAAAAATGTATGGATAATAGCTACATAATCAGTGCGATTCAATAAGTGAGCAGAAGTAACCTTGACAAGTGTGCGATATAGATACAGAGCACAACACTTTATGTATATATAAAAAATAAATATTTTTTAATCTTTTGGTAATCTTCATATTCATTGTCCTCCATAAGTTTTCTGTGAGATGTTGATTCAGCTACAGCTGTTTGAACTCATACATTTACTACAGTCTCGAGACAGTAAACTTCACTGTGAATAGAAACGATCCTTTAAATTCCTAACTCCCAACTCTCCATTACCTGCAAGGATAAGGCACAGTGAGGATTAGCAATAATAAATAGCATTTTTTCTTACTGAAGAAAAAGGAAGGAGAAACTAGACAAAGCTACCCACATTATTTGCTTTAAGCCTCACTGTTTCTAAGTGGGTAAATACGGTTACAGCCTGAGAACTGCACCTATGATCAAGCTGAACCTTTCAGACTGAGTGACTCCAGGTGACTGAATCCCTGCAATCCTTTGGAGTAGAAATCAGTGAGAACCTTTGAGTCCTTCGCCTGGGTTTCCTGACCTGGGGAGACAGATGACTTGAATCAGTTGAGACTCAGCATGACAGCTAATGTGTAGATGATGTGGAAACCTAGGTAAAGTGCTTGAAGGATGATCTCAATACAGTCAACTGAAGACTGTCAATATGGTCTTCAATCTCTTCTAAGTAAAAATACCCATCCTCAGTCAAGTTAAAAACCCATCTAAGCCTGTTACAGACCAAGAACCCAGAACGTTTCTCCCTACAAAAAACTCAAAATTTAGTAATCCTGGGAATAATTTCTTTTGGCCAGTGGAATCTTTCATATTTATATGATTTTTCAAAATCACAAACAAGGGAATATGCTGGAACTCCAGATACATTGTTATAGAAGAAATAGAGGGACCTCATCTCAAAAACAGAGGAATTCAAACAAATTTCATGAAATGGCTAAAGATTATTTATGTTTTTGTCTCTCTGGCAGCAACTGCTATGGAAACTCTAAACACAAATTATATGATTTTTAATGAAGGCTCTCTTATCCTCTAGAAAACTATTATGTCTACAAATACAGAAACACTTGAGCAGTCCTTGAGAGAATGTCTTCATGGTGTTCTATATTACGATGAATGACAAGTTTGTCACTGATGACAGCAGATATTCAAACCCGTTCATACAGAAGAGAAGGAGAGAGAGAGAATGGCACACACTTTAAGAAGCCTCAGCAATACATCTGTAGTCATTTATATGACATTATTTTTACTGATTAAATGAAAATAACTATCATTTACAATAAATGGACATACGGGCATTCTATTTTATATGCACTTATAATAAATACCTCTAAAAATTATTGCAATCTTTTTTAATGCTTTTAAAAGACTGACATTTTCACATTTTGCTTTGGTTTTTAGCTCATTTTTTATATACATTTATAAAAATAATTGTTCTTTTTAAAATACAACTTGAAATCACTGGAATATTTGAGTAGCAATAAAAACTCACTGCTAGGTACCCAACCACCTGTGCTGTTTACTGCAGGCCACTGAAATTAATAATGTAATGGCTTATGGGTAATAAAATATTGATATTGTCACGAGAGAAATTACTGCCAAAAGAAAAATGATTTTTCTTGTAAATATAGCTTGTATAATAGTTTACATATTAGGTAGGGCAAAAACCTATTCAATGCCAAAAGATTTCCACCTTATTATATTTTCTCCTTCAGGACAACTTTAAATGTATTTTCAGCCATTCTTACATGTATTTTTCAAAATAACCCCACTACTTTTATTATTTTTATAGTGCCAGAGGGAATTACTTCTTATTTTGATTGTATGTATTTATTAAACCAGCTTGTTTTTATTATTATGAGAACTAGCTTCTTGATAGTATATCACGATTTTTAACCAAAGTTACACAGGCAGCCTCCTTGGCTGTGTTACATCTTTTCTCCCTTCCTCTTTTTTTTTCTTGTTTTTTGTTTCCTTCACATTTTCTCATCTTTACTGAGACAGCCCCCAAATATGTCTTTTGTGGCTCAAGTTTATGTCATCTCCCCAATCCAGATGTACTGACACATACAATATAGACAGATATATATTTCTATGATTTTTTTTAATTCTTCCTTCTTCTCTTTCTCTTTTGCATTGTGAGGATGTCAGCCTCTGTAGTCCTGACATCTCCCCACATCCTCGTGAGGTGCTTTTTTCACCATTTCCATAATATCAAGATACGATCCATGGCTCAATTCCAAGCTCAAGAGCAAGACATCTTATTTAGAGAATGGCAGGATGAGAGGAGCACCTTTCTCTCTCTAAGAATATGAGCACATAATCGTGGAAGTCTTGGGGCTGACCCACTGGTAATGCATGACAACCACAGATCTCTAAATGCACATGTACATGCACATATATCACAAATATATACATATTTAGGCACATACATAATAATAGATAAATATAGATGTCTACAAAAACTCTATTGATGATATCCTGTTGTCTAATTTTAATTTGATTTTGATCTAATTTATGTTGATGCCATATGGATACTCACATGATAAATAAACTCAAGAATAATGAGTGACAATAAAATTAGACAGAAAATCAGTCAAAACAAACACAAAGCACAATATTTAGTCCATAAAATGAGGAATCTGCCAGAGCTTGTCAATATTCTGTTAAGAAATCCAGTAGCATGGTATGTCAGAAGCTCACTGAAATGAAGAGGCCTCTGTAAGGGTTTACAAATCCATCCGTGCACTCTACACTGCTCGATCAATAGGTGATGAATGCTTACAAAGTGACACTATCAGCAAGGGAAGTGTTTGTATTAATGAAGAAAAAAGAGGACTTAGGGAAGGAAATCCTCATACTGTTATTTCATATCAGCTTAAAATTCCTGAAGGAACTGAGGCTGGACTGTTACTCTGTGGGGAATATTGCATGTGAAAGCCCAAAGGACGAGTTTAGTAAGAAGAAACTCGACAGCATATGCATTCTGGAGTATTCAATGCTATCTCATTAAGAGAGATTTTTGTTATTAACAGCTTTTATTATTTTTGAAATACCAACCTTTTTATAGTAGTATAGTAGTATCTGGGGACTTTATTCTAATACACATAATAAAAAGGACAGATCCTGTATGGAAAACACAAAGCTTAGCAAACTGAACCCAATAAGTGCTTCAACGGTGTAGGTGCTCAGGCAATCATCTGGGACTGTTACCAAGAAAGCAATATAACTGATTTTACTCGCTTGTGGTCATTATATATTTACTGCATCAAAGCAAAATGTCAAAGCTCCTGTACTGTAAAACTGTAGTGCATAGCAGCATTACAGAGCTGAGCAGCTGCTCTGTGGTGCGCTTGCTGAGGAGACAGAGAAAACTACATCTCCACTCTATCTCTGTAAAGCTTATGAAAATAAACCAAATGAGAACCTTGAACAGAGGCCCCATATGATTACCTACTGATTTGAATGGACATCTGGGTTTGCGGCTTACTCCCAGGCTTGGTGTTGTACTTCATTCCTCAGCTCATCTGCATTTTTTTCCCCATGGAACCTGAGTGTGGTATTTCTACCTGCATGTCCTGCTGATTTAAAGTTGCATTCTAGTACTTAAAACATCCACAGTAAAATGTTTCATGCTCATAGCTGGAAAAGTTTCACCTGGAGAAAACAAATCTGCAAAAAAACTTCATGGAGGACAGACTAGAAACATTCAGTGACTTTTTTCAGGCAGAACTGACATATATTTATGGTGATTTATTTCAGTTCAGTCATGGATATTTGCCTTCATTCTCAGCAGAATGTCAGTTTTTTGTATGGGGTTTTTTTTGGTGTTGCTTGTAATTATCAGGTGATAATGCCAAGTCAAGAATCTTGTATCACATAAATGATTTTCAACAAGAACACCAAACTTAGTAGAGTTCCTGGAAGTTAAGTTTATGTAGCTGTAATGCTCAATACACTCCTGTTCAAGGTGGCTTACTTCTTTTGCACCCACTAAGAAAATGACCTTGGTTAAGAATCTCTGCAATTTTCTTATCCTGGTCATTTGACATTTGCTTTTTGTAGGTGGTTAAAACTGAACGCAGAGAAGAATTGACAGTAGTTCCAAAATGCTATTTTTCTCTACAGGAAATCTTGTACAAGGTTCTCATGTTCAAACTGGGTAAAAGCACTGTCATTTAAGTAATGGGCAGTACATTTCTTTTAGTGGAAAATACTTTGGGTGCCTATTGCTTTGGGAAACAAGCAGAGAAGCCACAACTGAGAATCAGACACTACTGCTGTGAAGAAGAATGTGTTTTGTGCTTTCTTTTTTTCTTTCTCAAAGCTACTAGGAAGATGAAGCTTTTAGCAAAAAATGGACATCAGTCTTAGTAAGAGCTACGAGATTTTACTGCAGGCCTCTGTTACCTCAGATGTGAAGAACAATAGTTAACAATCAGGTTCTCCATTAGTCCTTCAAAACAATGATAGAAATAGAAGTAGACAAAAAGAAAAACCAAAAAAAAGCAAATATTGAAACAAAAAGGCCTCTTAAAAGATAGGTGGCAGGAAACATAACAGATACGTTTATTTAAGAGTCAACTGATTACTGAATATTAGCACTTTGTTTTTGTATTTCTAAGGTGCAAAACCTGCACTGATTTCTTCAAGGACTCTGCAGAAACAGGAGGGTCTGAAATCAGAGGATTTCTGAAACTGCTACATGAACCACATCTATAAAACCTCATAAAGATACATTAAAGGTAAAAAGTTTTATATGCTTTGGTATTCTCAACCAGAACATAACTGCTTATCTGAACATAATTTAATGTGTACAGTTGCCTAATTTAAAGAATGCGAGACATATTTTAGGAGTTGATTTTGATTTTATCTTTTGTGATATCAGGGAAAGAATATGTATTTTTGCTTAAACTAGCCAAAGAGGAAAATTGTTCTTTGCTTTGTCCTCCACTGAATTTTGCATGATGGCAGTTACTCCAGTTATCTGGGTTACATGGGCCTCAGGTAAACTTTTCGCTTTAAAAATAATAAAAATTTTAAATTTTTTAAAGATTTTTTTAAAGATTTTTAAAATAATCTACAGAGAGTTTTACACTACTTAGTTTACACAATTGTACCATATTGTATATCTTGAATCAAGCACCAGAGGTAGTAAAAAAAAATCGATGACTGATTTTCTGTGTAGTCTTCAGTAATTTTTGTAACTTTTTGTAGTTTGTAAGGCAAAGATTTCACTCTGAGTGACATAAAAAGTAAGAATTACAGTCTTAACTTGTAGACATTGTTTTAACAATAGTAATTAGTTGTAGTGGTATATTTATGGATCTATAAAAACTTTCAATGCACTATTCAAATGTGAATTTGAATTTGTTTGTTTGCCTTGTATTCGCTCTTTCTGACAACTGCAGATGTTTTGTTATTTTCTAATTGGGACTGTATAAATTTGCAAACATAAAACCCACTCAGTTTTTGACAACTGTTTATTTGCAAGCTAGTATATGTACAGATTTCTAGCTTTGCAGTTCACTTTGTAACACCTTAAATAAATCTGAGCCGTTTGCTTTTGTGAGTTCTGAAATTATGTGAGCAAAACTGTTAAATCAGCGGTTTCCACACAAAATTACCTGGGAATATAGGACCTGGGAGTTGTGCTTATATATAAGGTTGTGAAAATATTCCTGTTGCTTTTATGTGCTCTGATGAGCCTCATTTAAGACAACAATGTATGACTTTTGGAGTGAGCTACTGTCATCTTGGAGAAAAAGTGGTGTCCTGGTTTGGAGACAATTTCGGAGGA